>VUQR01004039.1:3491-18259 GCA_015108515.1 Hemichromis elongatus
GTAACAAATATCTGAAAAAAAAAAAAAAGCCAATCAAAAGGTAATAATCTATCAAACGTACACAACAAAGGTATGACTATTTACTCCTTTCTACTTGTACTGTCTATTCAGTTATTGCTTCACACTGACTTTACACTGAACAGCCTGAATAATGCACGATGTCGGATGCTTCTTACCGTTGACAGTTAGATGCACCCAGCTGCCGTTGTGGAAGATGTCATACTGCTGCTCCAACATCAGCACCTTACACTCATACCAGCCCTGGTCGTCTGAACGCACATCCTCTATCCGCAGGGAGGACTTGCCGTGCAGACTGGCCCGGCCTTGCCAAGAGGCGCAGCAGGAAGTGACATGGAGGTGAGAAGGATGGGTGGATTGAATTCAATAAGGAAAATAAAGGAAAGGAAAGAAGGTGAGAGGTGAATGAAGAGAAGACAGAAGAGGAACACCAAATTAATGTTAAAGCAACATCAGCTTTTGTATGACTCGGATATAGATATGCAGGGATCACATAGTGCTCACACTGACTCTCTTTCTATTTTTCATTTAGAGCTATTTCTAAACAAAGATACTATAGCACTGTTAACCTGAAAATAGCGGCAAAACAACAAGTGCAGTAGGTGTGTCTGTCACTTGCAGACACAGCCACTTAGAATTGTTGCTCGCAGCCAGTTTTCAGCTAGTTCCCAGATGTTAGGAGTCACCTCCTTCTCCTGGATCTGCACTATAAACGCACAACTCTTATTTGAGTGTCACAAAGACACACACTTTCATCACAAAATCTTCAACTTGTACAGTTTCCAAATGCTTTGACAGTATTTCATGCTGAAACATTTTCATTTGCTTACAAACTGTTAAGCAAGTTTTGAAAATGTAAAATAGTTTAAATTTTAGCCTGTCTGACATTTTCACACACTTTCCAAAATCATCCCAAGCAGGTATTCATTCATTCATTTCAATCTAATCTCTCTCTCTTCTTCTTTCGACTGCTCGTTCAGGGTCACGACCACAGCAGAGAGTCCTGCCTCCATCTCCTCCTGTCCCTGCCATGCGCCTCTGGCACACCAACACTCTTCATATCCTCCTTCTGTCATGGTCCTGGGTCTTTGCTTGGTCTTTTGTTCATGTCTTGCAGGTTATTGAGTACAATATTACTAATGCACTAATGTTCAGTTTGGAGTCTTTGAGTTTTGTTATGTTTCTAGTTCTTGTTTAATTTTGTCCCGTTTTGTGTCTAGTCTGTCTTAGTCTCTCCTTGCTGTGTCCTCTCCAGCATGTGTACTGTGTCTAGTCTATAATGATGCTCTTTTTCTTGCCCCCCCCCCCCACCTCGCTCTCTCCGCATCTGTCTCCCTCTCTCACTTGTCCATCGTGCATGATGTTCAGTTTTGCTTCCCCTGTCTCATCAGTTAGATTATGTCCAGCTGTGTTCCCTGTGTGTATTTATTGTCTGTATTTCCTTCTGTTCCTTGTCATGATCTCTCTCAATGCCGTGTGTTCTGCCAGCTTAGTGTCTTCCCAGTTTTAGTCTTGTTATCTGTAAACCCACCAATAAAGCTGCCTTTAGGTTACATTCTGCCTCAGTCCTGCATTTTAGGTCCTATCCTGCCTGCCTCACAGCATGTCATGACACCTTCACTACATGTATGAATCTTCTCTGTGGCCTCTGTTCCTCCTACCTGGTCTCTATCCTTTGTCCACTATATCCACTGCTTCTGCACATGTCCAAACCATCTCTGCCTTGCCTCTCAAACTTTGTCTTCAAATCCAGCTTGAGCTGTCACTCTGATGTACTCATTTCTAATCCTGTCAACCCCGCTCAATCCCAATCCAAATCTTGGCATCTTCAGCTCTGCTGCCTCCAGCTCCACCTTCTGTATTTTTGTTAGTATCACTGTCAGTGGTACATCAGAGCAGGCCTCAATACTTGTAACTGTAAAAACTTGTAACTCTTCCATTTCACTTTGCTGCTATTTAATCTTATCTACTATATACTCTGGGTACTCTGGCTTTCTCCCACAGTCCAAAGTCATGCATTGAGTTATAGCCCGCCTCTCGCCCTCTCACAGCTGGCATACGCTCCAGATGCAGGATGCAGCCTGGACCCAGATGCAGGATTCAGGAGATAGGTAATTAGTTTCAAACTCAGCTTTAATGATGGCAACTTGCAGGGGAAAAAACCGTCCAGAACATTTGCAACATTTATTTTTCTGTGAGGATTATCAAAGATTGGTCATTTTTACTCACAGACATGTATTTAATGTAGATTTGTCCTGCCAATTAAAGTGAGTTACACACTACTCAATAATTTCTAACAATTAATAATGAATACAGCAATTTGGGGATAAATCAAACTCAGTGTGAGCTGTCATTTTCAGAAAGATCTCTGATGAAATATTAATATTTTAAATGTTTTAAACTGCTACCCAACTCTTTAAAGCAGAACAGAAATGAGGCTAATTAAGCAAAATTAATACAATTAAAATTCTGTCTACTCTATGTCCCTATATAGTGCAATGTCGACTTTCATGTTAACTAAAGTAACTTAAGTGAACTATATCAGCAGTACTTCATTATGTGCAGTATTTACATAGTCTGGGCAATTTCCAACCCTCTAACAGCAAGGTATTCAAATCATTTTGAATGACTTGACTAACACTGCATGAATATATATTGTTTGTAATGTTGTGGAACAAAGAAATGAAAAAAGAAACTGTAACAAAAGAGAGTAAAGTTGAGTAAAGGTGAAAAAATAATCTGGTTAGTCTGTTGTTCAGGGCTCGGGTTATGCTGGCACCAGACTAGTTCTAGTTTTGATCTTTGCCAAAAATATGCTTCAGTTTTTGTCACACTTAAAGCTTTTGTTAAAGTCAGCAAAGCTCTTTTGCTATTACGTTTTAAATCACGAAAATCGTTATGTTATGGTTTGTGTTTTAAAATGCCACTTTTAATAGTTTAGTTTAGCTTTAGCTTTGTTTTCAGCAGGGTTATCATTTGGAAAACAGAAAACGGAGCCTATTGCAATATGTATCCTACATATACTGTATAGTTAGACGCATTATTATCAAGTCTGACACATTCACCACAGTACCGACCACTTCCCTGATTTTCCTTGTGTTTATCAGTTATAAACTCCTTAATTTTCACTACATCCACAGACGTGTCATTTCAGGCTGTTTTTTAATGTACTGTGCATGGTTAAAATGTAAAGTATGCATCAGGCTGACTACACTAGACAATGTTTACAGGAGTCCCCACTGTAAAACACTTTGTTCATTCAGAAGAGACCAACGCTGCCATACAGGCGGCCTTACTGTGCCTGAACTTAGCATGTTTTTATCAGATCCATGTTTGTGCCAGGCTTTTACATTTGGATGATGTCATCTCCATGCAATCCTGCTCTGCTTTTAAACAGTAACGAGGACCTCCATGCCTCCAGTGGGCCATAGTTTGCAAACTGTAAGTAAATTTCACTCTTTATTTGGCTGCTTATTTTTGAGATGTTCTTGGTATTGAAATGAACTGTTTGGATCTGAGTAGAGATCCAGATTTTTTTTCCAGTTAAGCTGTACTGAGGTCATAGAGAAGCAGGAGTCATTTTTATTTCTGATTTGTTCCAACATACCTTGAAGCATTCCTACACACTCAAATAAAGAGTCACTAGAAGATTTTGGTGGCATTTAAAAGAACACTGTACTCTCTATGGCCAAGTTTTGTAGCCAAAAACATGGCCATGTTATTATCACACACAAAACTCACTATGGGCATCCTCATAAAAGCCATACATTTCAGTAGGCATTCTAGAAGGCTGCATTTCAAACAGTTTCTTAAAGCCAGGAACAAATATTATATCTGTGCAAGCTGACAACTAGAGCTAGATAACACAGGAAACAAGAAAACCTTTGAACCCTTGACCTTTACAGTGGGAATGACATGGATCGTTTATGCTTTGAGGGAATAAGTGGGCACATTTTTCTGAAATGTGTCCATTTGTCCCCCTTATAATCAGTGTCCCTCCAAATCAATACAGAGTTTTGCTGCATTCTTTCCCCCACATCTCTAGCTCTCTGTACATATGTGATAAAGTTACTAAAAACTAATACAACTTTAAAAGAAGTAGGCTTTAAATACGGTTGTTTTTACAGTGTGCAGTGAAAATGTAGTTATTCAACTATGTTAAAAATGTAATAACCGATTTAGCGTAGTTAACCAGTACATGCACAAAGACAGCACTATTTTTAAGAGCGTCGCTGACCACAATAACACGTTCTCTACAGCTCACCATTGAGATTAAAATGAAAAAAACACTTAACAGAATGTTAAATCACATTATGGGTACATACTAAAGGTCTAAACTACATCCAAAATAATGCAATAATAATAATATAAAAAAGGAATGGTTTAAAGGTAGCAAAAGCAGCAGCCAGCAGGACTTTGATTCATTGTAATAATGACAGAGGTCCAGCTCTTCATCCAATCATATCTTATTAACTCAATCTATTCTACTTCTTGTCTCTTTTATCAGTTTCATGCAATCATCACATGGCAGTCTATCACAGAGCTCCAGTCATGATGATTGGCATTAACTTTGATAACATTAGAGGACTCGCCTTGGGTCCACATTTTCAACTTGGCATGAGGTCTCTTGTGGTACTGCAAGATCCCTTGTTTCCCCTGCAGGTGCAAAAATCAATTCTACGCTCAAATCTGTCCATTGAATGCAAGACTAGAGCCTTCAAAGGACAACTTGGAGAAAAATAAACATGTAAAGCTTTTCTCTACTGTTATTTCTGTTCAGATTTGTTTCTATTATCTTTTGTTTTTTAACTCAAGTTACCTTAAGTTATTAATCTATATAAAGAGGTATAGGGAATTAGATAGATAGATAGATAGATAGATAGATAGATAGATAGATAGATAGATAGATAGATAGATAGATAGATAGATAGATAGATAGATAGATAGATAGATAGATGATAGATAGATAGATGATAGATAGATAGATAGATGATAGATAGATAGATAGATGACAGATAGATAGATGATAGAAAGATAGATGATAGATAGATAGATAGATAGATGATAGATAGATAGATGATAGATAGATAGATAGATGATAGATAGATAGATGATAGAAAGATAGATGATAGATAGATAGATAGATGATAGAAAGATAGATAGATAGATGATAGAAAGATAAGACAGATAGATAAGATAAGATAGATAAGATAAGATAGATAAGATAGATAGATAAGATAGATAGATAGATAGATAGATAGATAGATAGATAGATAGATAGATTTTTCAGTTTGCTTACTAAACCCATATATTGCTCTGCTGGAAATATTCTATAGAACTTTGATAGATGGAAGGCAATCTGGCTTTTTAGCTTTTTAGCCTTGGTGGATCAGGGGTTAGCACCCTCACAACAAGAAGGTCTTTGATTCAATTCCACCAGCTCAATAAGGCCTTTTTGTATGAAGTTTGGATGTTCTTCCTGTGAATGCATTTGTTCTCTCTGGATACTCTGGCTTCCTCCCACAGTCAAAGACATACTTGCTAGGTTGCATCACGATTCTAAATTGGCTTTAGGCATGAATCGCTGTCTGTCTCTATGTGTTAGCTCTGTGACAGACTGTTGTGTTATGTTCAGGGTTACATCGCCTCTTGCCTTGCCTCGGCTTCGATAGGGTCCAGCCCCACAGTTACCCTGCTAAGTAGAAGAAAATGGAAAAATGCATGCATGGAAATCTTCTCATGGGAAAATGATTTAGAAATCATTGATGAGAACATTGTAATTTGTAACCACTCCCTTGTAATTCCTTATTGTTTTTCTCACTCTTTACTCGGTTTAATTTCTTTGCATAATTCTCATTATATGTCCATATATTCAATTCTGAACATTTACAGGAAAAACATTGTATCACTCAGTTTTTTTCCTTTGTTCTAGTATATAAAACAAAACAAGCGCAGTGCTTGTTTGAGAAGGCAGGACAGAGGGACATGTAGACATGAGTGCCCCTGGGGTCAGCTAAATATATTAACCATTTAGCAACTGTCCCGATCTAAAAAGGGGATCAATGTAAGCCTCTGTATGTCTGACGCTTTGGCTGTGACATTTAACCACACAATAAAATACACAATAAGATATTGATGTCGGCCTACATCATCATCAGTAAATCCAGATATCTCAGTGCCAGTCTTCTTGCTTCAAATACCTATATTAAGGGCATATATATATAGTAAAAAAAAATAAGAACATTTCGGTTGAAATAAATGTTTCTGTTTTTAACTGGACAGTCTATGATCAATTGTTTAACCACACACAGCACAAAACCACTCAAAGTCCCCATGTCACTGCACCCCGCACCCATCCCTGTCAACTCGAATCCTCAAGCAGCATTAAGGCCGGGAAGTTTACATAGCATTTTGTTCTATTTATATTAAAGATGGATGTTAAATCTGTTCAAAGTCCTCCCGTCTGTCACTTAGGATATATTGCATTGTCTCCAGGTGGAGGGAATCAGTCACTGTCGCTATCTAGATGATAAAAACTGGAACATTTTTTTTTCCCCAGAAGAAAAGAATAAGGTTTCTTGCACATAGAAGCCCATAGGATAGCAGGTGATGCTGCAAACTCTGCAAATGACGCAGGTTTTCTGAGAGACTTGGGATGGTCAGAAGACGATTCAGTCTCATTTGGCTTTTAAAAAACAAGGAAATAATTCCCAGCCAAAAATACTGGCGCCTCTGGCACATGTGAGGTAGCAATGAAACAGATTTACCTCTGATTATTTATATTTGTCACATATAGGTGATTCTATTCGACTTTTAAATAGCCTTTAAATGTTTAGACTTTATCACACAATACCTAGCTTAAATCAAACATATCTTAACATAACTGAGCCCCCTTTCTCTTCACAGCTCGCTTTCTTAGTCTTTTTGAGACTTTTTTGTCTCACTGCTTTTTCTAAATTATTAAGCCCTGTATTTAACGACTGTCTGGCATCAGATGTCTATAGAAATCTGGCTTTGGCAAGCTGCATTTCTCTTAAAGCTGAAGGATGATTGCAAACACACCTTGGTTATACAAGCCAAAAGTTATTCAAAGGCTCCATCCATCACTGAAGGTTTAACAGGATTTGCTAATATGAAAAGTGAAAGACATCAGCTTAAATAGCTTAACTAGTTTGCCTCAAAGCATAAACTCCTGATGACTGGGTTGTAACTGTAGTATGATTTTTGAGATGAGTAGAAAACACTGTAATAGAGCCAAGAGTGATTGGCAATCCTTTCTCTTTGTGTCCATCCAATTAATGAACTGTGTTGTCTAGCCATAACGAGATATTACGACTGTTTGTTGTTAACTTAAAACAGAACAAGAAATGTCTCGTAGAGCTCTCCTCTATATGGACTATTATCCTGTCTTTCTCCCATTACCCCCAGTCTGCTGTGGCAGATAGCAGCCCATCCCAGAGCTAGGTTCTGCTGGAGGTTTCTTCCTGTTAAAAGGGTGTTTTTCTTCACCACTGTCACCAAGTACTTGCTCAGAGGGGGTCGTTTGATTGTTAGGGCGTCTTAGGTTTGGATAACAGGGTCGAGAAAAGATCAGATGACTGCACAGATTCTTCTACTTAAAGGTTTTTTCGAGCCACCTCAGCCCCCTTGTCTACGTTGCATACTCTAGCTCCAGAAAACTTAATTTCACGATACATGCAAGAGAGATTAGTTTGTACACTATGTAATCTGACAAAGAGGGATATCATACATCTATTAGGAAAAGCTGGAACAATGAGTTGGCAGGTGAATAACCCGAATGGAATTTATATCATGTTCTTTATTATGATCCTTGTTTTTTCTTTTAATCCGTAGTTTGTTTTTTGTTATCTGAATGTTTGTTCCCTTTTTTCCCTACATTGTGTTTCACCTTTTTGTCTCCTGTTTTTTTTGTCTGTGCGTGCTTATTCTTGATCTCTCTTCCGTTACCCCTTCTGTTTAGTTTAAGTATTATTTAAAGTAGATAGCTAAGCATCTTGCAGTGTTTTTACTTTCATCCTTTGTTCTTTTTCCTCAGCCTCATTCTTTTTCATGACATCTTTGTGCACTGCTTTTTTTTAATTTATCGATTGTAGTAGAATTTCTTTTATTTGTGTATTAGTCACATTATTTTATTGTATAATGTCTTGGTGCCACTAGATTTTAGCATATCTCACACTCATGCAGTTGGGTAGACAGTGGGGGTCTGGTAAGGAAGTTGGGGGGAAGCAGACGACTCCACAGAAAGGGTCTTTTGTCTTTATTCCACTGTAAGAGCTAGCAAGGGAGAGTGAACCTTAAGGTGTGAAAAAGCTGTGTACTGCCTTTTGTTTTTGGAGAAGGTATTTAACTGAGAGCCATGCTAGGCTCTGGGAGACTGGTGATCCTGCCCCATGATCATGCACTCTCTCCACCAAGCTTGGTTTTTATGTTCTTTGTTCTGATTAAAGAATGTTAGCTACCGCTCACCGCTTGTCTGCAGGCTTTATTTAATGGAAAAACTTCCACAACACAATACTTACTATAGTCTTTTTGTTATATTTCCTATTTTATGATACTCGTCTCATAAGTGTGAATTAGCACACTAATGGCTTCTAAGCCAACAAAGGTGATTCCACATTTATACAAATCCACTGCAATTTTAGCTAACGCCAGCAATGCTAGCACTAACTGCCTTCTTTCCTAATTTGTTTACACTTTGCTCAGTCACTGAGCTGACTTTATGAGGAATGAAACCAAACAAACGCAAGGGAAAATCCCTCTCACCTCTCATTCAACTCATATCTGTGGCCAAACATCAGGTCAACAACAGGTCAGTGAAATCCGGGATTTAGCTTGGTGTCAACTTACTAATGTCATAATGTCAGTGTAATCACCATCTTACCAGCATACTCCGGGTCCACGTGAGGAGGGTAGAAGCGAAAGTTGATGAAGAAAGGGATGGGCATTCCATACTTGAACCACTCTACCACATAGGGCTGGCCGTTCAAGGGATGGGAAACGTCGCATCCCAGGATGACGTTTTCTCCTGCACGTGCTGTCACAAACTGGGGCTCCTCTCGCACTCCGTGGGCACCTGTAGAAACAGTGTGTATAGGTAGGAATCCAGCTGACACATAGACAGGATATCTGCATATCTGCAAATACTGATGTTTTTTGTGGCAGATCTAATTTTGACCAGTTAGTAACTACAATTAACAAGACCATGCGTTAATTTGCAGAAAAGGTTTGGGGGAAACTAAGAAACCTTTTTCAAGCTGAGTCAGGTTGATATCACCTTGGAATAAAAACAGTAAGCAGAAGCCAGCTAGCTAAGCTTAGCGTAAAAATGGTGAAAAAGAGTTTGTCAGTAATTTTTCTCCCAGATTATTTCTTGGCTCCAATCAGTTGACAGACAACCAGACAAAGGTATTTGTCAGTTCACATACTAGCTTACTGTATAGTAAAGGGACTTTATTTGTTCTCATTTGTTTTTGCAAACTGCTCATTATTTATTGAGCTAAACATAAAAAAACATGTTATATCCAATTTTGAAAATGACTTTATAAATATGGGCAGCTCTGTGGTAAGCACAGTTACCCCACAGCAAGAAGGTCCTGGGTTTGAATCCACCATCTGACTTTTTATGTGGGAAATTTGCATGTTTTCACTGTGACTGCATGGAGGCTACGGCCTCCTCCCACAGTCCAAGGAAATGCCCTGAATGGAGTCGTGTTAACTGGTGGTTCTAAATTGTCCAAAGTTATGAATGGTCTCTGTGTTAGCTCTGCAACACACAGACCCCGCCTTTCTCCTTATCGTACTATGGCAGCATTAAGGTTCTAGCCCCCCCAACCCTGAATTGGATAAGAATTGAACTGGATATTAATATGTCCATCTGATAGCTGTTGGCATATAAAGCAACAAAGATTTCTACTCTAGTTTAGTTACAGTTACCTTTTGTATACCGTCTTGTTTTTGAGTTAATCACTCTTTTGAATCTCTGTCTTTAACTCCTTATACTTGCCATGTAGCCAGATGAGGGAAAAAAGTCATGTACAGGGCCTGTGAAACACAGTCTACCTGCACACTATTCATCACAACAATCTAACAGCCCAAAACGTATTCAAGTGATGCAGCTTATCAATGCTCAGGCATCTAGGGCAGTTAGATGCTCAGCAGCTGTCATGGCTCTATTGGTAATCTGCTAGATTTTAGTCTTTTCTGCGAGGTCATTGTTTATAGTAGTATTATTTATTTCCCATAAGTTCTGTGCTCTAGTCTTCTGTTATTTTGACTGTTCTGCCTTCCTGTCCATACTGTAAAATAATGATCCTGTTTTGGGCCTAATACAACTGTTACTAGTACAAAAAAAATGTTGCTCCCCTACATAACAGGCTAGTGATGATGCCTCTTAACCAGCTCCTTTCACTGATAAGGTTCTCAAATCTGCAGGCTATCGTGACATCAGCCAGTTTGAAGTAAACAACAAAGGTGCCTGGAAAGCTCATTCCAGTGGTTTAACAGAAACGCCACAGATGGTCGAGATTAGCAAGAAATATAGCAAAAAGCTGTTTAGAAACTAAGTTCCAACCAGGAAGTGTTTTTGTGTGATAACACAAACCTGGGCTTAACTAAAAATTCCATCACTCAAGATGCAAAGACTACCGGTGACAAATCCAATACACAGCCGAGGCCACTGGGTTGATAACAGCAAGATTAACAGTGCTTTCAGACACATGAATGTGATTTATCTCAGTTGAATCTTTTTCAACTGACAGAATGTGAACAGAAAAAACATGAAAGGGGTGATGTGACAGTAATGTCCCTGATGCTCAATAATGCCTGGCCCTTTAAGGGTTTTTTTTTTTTTGAGAATTCGCTCTGTTCGCGTCAGTCTGTGTGTCTGTGAGCTAGGTGCTGAACGCTCACATCGATCCCAGGCTAATTACCATGTAGCTTGGTTTTATGAGCGGAAACCCGGTGTGGTAGCATTTTACCAGTCAATACAGCTAATCAGATGTACTCACTGCTCATTCCTCTGTGGCCAGTAAGGAAGCCAAGCAGGCAAATACAATCTACTGCACACAGATGATAGCCTGCTGCCCACAGCGCTTCTCATTATTGAAATGAAACAGTGGAAGGATATGTGAGCACACGGAACCAACAGGATTTATCTACTACAGCTACAAATAATCAAGGCAAGGACAGCTCACTAGTGTTAGTATTATACTCTGTAGCAAGACCTACTATAAATGTGAGTCAGCAAAATCATTTTCAGACACTTATAAAAAACATGCAGTCACTTTTATTACCGTGAGCTGAAGCATCGACTGCTGAAATACTTAGAAACCGGTGATTTGGTGAGTGGATATACTGTCTCAACCTGGTCCCACACTAGCACATTTTTTTTTTTTAGTTAATTTCAAAGTAGTCCAACAAGGGACTACAGTAAAGACCAGATTTATACGTCTCAAATACCAAAGGTTACATGAAATATAGTAAAATAACTGTGCTTTACCGTATTTACCTGAAACCATTCACCAATGTGTTTCATGTAGAGGCAGGGGCGCCGTAAATGGGTGGAAGGTTAGGACGATTCTAAGGGCCCAGGCTGAGGAAGGGCCCAGAAGACCAGATCCCTTTTTTTTTCTTATTTCTTCTCCCTTTTTAATATATGTAAAATGTGCTAGGGCTCCTCCTACACATAGTGTATTTTGTCTATTTTGACCATATATTTAATAATATTTAACAAATAATGTATTATAATAAAGTACTGTTTATGACTCCCTTTCACAATGGCTCATTCCACCCGTCCGTCCAAGCTGTGGTCGCTAGCATAGCGTCTCTTGCTATGATGCAGCTCAGACAGTGACAAATGCAGGCATGTTGCATCATACAGGGTATGTTTATTGGGTTAAATTTTATCTGTGAAAAATGTAGAGGGCCCAGAAATGTTGGTTTCCATAGGGCCCAGGATTTCAGGCGGCACCCCTGTGCAGAGGTGCTAAGTTACAGTATTTGTCATAAAGTGCAAGTACTCTTAGTGGTAACAAGCAGAGAGCTAGCTCTATTTCTAGGCTAAAAATAAAATAATGAAGAAATACATATTTCCACAAAGCTGTTCAATGCATCACAATGTGGAATAATGTGGAACAGGACATCTTGGCAAAAAAGTTTTACCTGCTGTTGCTTTCTTTTGGGGGACAAAGATGTCACGGTGAATACAGAAGAAGAAAGAAAAAGGTGTGAATCAGAAGCAGAACGGTTCCACATTAGCCCACCTCCCCTGTGTGCAACAGTAAAGAAAAGGCCGGGGCAAAATAAAAAAAAAATTGATATTAAAAGATGCCTTTCTGCTTCAGTCCCGATATCAGACTACAGACCTCTCCATTTTGCAGTTACCAATATGTGTGCTTGTTGTGCAACACGCCAAACAAATTACATTGCTCTAGTAATTGAATATCCATTCAAGGCCAGCTATAAATTCTCAACAGCGTTAACCCAAATTAACCATCTTCAGTCAACAGCCTGAGCTTTCAAATGCTTATTAAGGCTGGAGGAGGGAAGCACACAAAGCTTCCACAGTCACCTTGAACTGAGGTCATGACGAAAAGCAATTACTTGTGCAAGTTTATCACTGAACAGATGATATTTATCATACAATTAGACCTGATTGTTACTGTCAGACTAATGAAATAAAAAACACAAAGTGAAATGTAAATCAACAAATATGAGGAGAGCTAGGCTTCCCTAAACAGCGTGGGATATCTCATTGAGTGAATTATTACCAGGATAGGCTTTTCATTTCCTATAGGATGGAATAAACAACACATTCGTGTGCTATATGCAGAGCATCTTTGCACGACTGAGAGGCAGTCAGTGTGCATCAGAAGCAGCCTGTGGATTGGTGGCCTGATGGAAGAACTGGCTAATAACTGAGCTAGTCTGATTTTCCTATTGGTGCACCCCACACCTCTGCAAACCCACCCCCATCCCCTCGCTAACGCACACACATCTGCACACGCACTACCTCTAGCAATGCGATGTGTTGATTGGCTGCTGGTGACATCATCACAGATAGCACAAAACAGCCCCAATGGAAGGTATGACTTCACTGTTTATAACTGATGAGACAGAGAAGGAGCAAGAGACAGACAGCGAGTTAAATCCCCACCACCACCATAAGGGTTTAGCTCATTTACAATCAAAGACCCAGGGGAAGATACTGTGGCAAGGTAAAACCACTGAGGTGTACACACACACATACATACACACAGCTCCAAGAGTGTAGGCAAGGTGGAACAAAAAGGGAGGGTTCAGGGTACTGGGTGTTATACTGTTGCCAGGAGGATTGTAATGCTTGAGCGCAGTAAGTTGCATCAAAGCCACAATCAGATTATAAAGTATGGTGTTTAATAAAGGGTGACACAACCAGTCAACAAACTGCACATTCTAATCTCAGAGTTGACTGATCACTCAAAAAGGTAAACTGGGTTATTTTATTTCAGTGCGATTAAGAAAAATGTAGGCTGACTATGGTTGGCAAAAGGAGAGAGGTGGCTGATATGATGGAGGAGAAGCAAGGTAGATATAGTGAGTATGCAAGGAAAGTAAGGGCAGTAATATTGGAGATGGGTTCAAGCAGTTCTACCATGGCGGAGACAGGAAGAGAAATGGAGTTGATGTAATCTTGAAGAAAATAAATGTGAATAGTGTTGTGGTGGTGTGTAGAGTGACAGACAGGATCTTCCCCCGTGACCCTGAAAAAGATAAGCGGAAGAGAATAGATGGATGGCATTATGAAACAATAATGTATGCATAATTTACTTTCACAAAGGTGTGTAAGGCCGACAGCAAAAATGAGTTGGAAATGTTCAGGCCTGGGGTTGCTTCCTTCCTTCAAATGAATGCAGAGTCATATAAATCTGTGCTTGAAAATATGTGTCTGAGAGTTAAAGATGACTCAGAAAGTTTTTTTGAGTTTCCATATTTGGTGGTCCAGAGTAGTGGAGGTAGGGCGCTTTCTAACTTCTGTATCCTACGGAGCCCCGCAGGGGACATAGGTGAAAAAAAAAATAAGATGAACTTTTGCGAGCGCTCGCAAAAGTAACTCGGGATCTCGCAAAAACATTTGCGAGCGCTCGCAAAAGTTTTTGCGAGATCCCAAGTTACTTTTGCGAGCGCTCGCAAATGTTTTTGCGAGATCCCGAGTTACTTTTGCGAGCGCTCGCAAAAGTTCATTTGCGAGATCCCGAGTTACTTTTGCGAGATCTCGCAAAAGTTTTGCGAGATCCCGAGTTACTTTTGCGAGATCTCGCAAAAGTTTTGCGAGATCCCGAGTTACTTTTGCGAGCGCTCGCAAAAGTTCATCTT
This sequence comes from Hemichromis elongatus, assembly GCA_015108515.1. Lineage (NCBI taxonomy): Eukaryota > Metazoa > Chordata > Actinopteri > Cichliformes > Cichlidae > Hemichromis > Hemichromis elongatus. Next base: position 17,883 of record VUQR01004039.1, read on the forward strand.
ATTTTTTTTTTCACCCATGTCCCCTGCGGGGCTCCGTACTTTGTCTTGTTGCATGTGTATGATGTCCTCTTGTGGGACCTCTCTTGACCGCAGGAAAAGCTCTAAATCCTCCTCCATGTCTGCCCCGTACCATACCGTACAGCACCCTTCGACAGAACCGCTATCAAAAAGTAGCGGTATCTTTTGCGAGATCTCGCAAAAGTTTTGCGAGATCCCGAGTTACTTTTGCGAGCGCTCGCAAAAGTTTTTGCGAGATCCCGAGTTACTTTTGCGAGATCTCGCAAAACTTTGCGGCTCCGTAGTTACTTTTGCGAGACCAAAAGTTTTGCCGAGATCCCGAGTTAAACTAAATTTGCGAAGTAGGGGAGGTAAGTGTT
>VUQR01004047.1:13006-53759 GCA_015108515.1 Hemichromis elongatus
AGAACTATAAATTTTGTTGCTTCACATGTGTTCAATTCAGAAGTCATTTACATAGGGTGACCAACCGTCCTCTTTTCCCCGGGCATGTCCACTTTTTACGTTCCGTCCGGGGCATCCGGGGGGATTTTTGAGATTAATAAAAATGTCTGGGTTTTATGAGCCTACAGGGGACCCATATACGTTACGGCACACCTTAACTGCTGCCTACTTTGCGAGTGGTTATTTTGCGCTCACAGACGGGGCAGACGGTGCGCAGGATGCCGAAGTGCAAGTGCACCTTTTCAGATGAACTGCAAAATAAATTTCCCGCATACCGTCCCGGCCGGCATAAATGGGAGGCGGAGTGCACCATGTGCAGAGCTGGCACATACGTTTGTGTGTCTAACAAAGGTGCGGGTGATCTTGTTGCTCACATGGACACAGAAAAACGGCATTTTACACTGTGAAGCATCACAATAGCTACAGATGAATGGATTGCACTAGTGTGTTGCCTAAAAATGCATTCCCAGACTCTAGCACAGCTAAGAAGTTTAGCAGTATCTGCACTACGACTGAAGCGTTTGTCAATGGTGTGATAGCTCCACATTCAGTAGAAATCACTCGTGAAGCTCTAAACTTCAAAGGAGGAAAATATTTTGCTGCTGGTAATTTATCTTATACAGATGAAGCATTATTTCTGTGCCATTATTTAATTCCAGAGGCTTTTAAGTTAGGCTTTTACAAGTCACCAAGTGCAACAAAAACTATCTGACATTTTTTATTTCAAGAGTTAACCACGCAGAGAAGGCATCACTTAAATTGTGGAAAAATGTTACATTTTTCTTTATGCAAACAGTTTCATTAAAGTTCTTCATGACGAGTCAAAAGCCCTCTTTTTTGGAAATCAAAATATGGTCACCCTAATAGAGCCAACATAATATTAATTAGCTACCTAGCGACAGCTGATTGAATGGGCTACATAAAATGGTAAAAAATATCCAGAAACAAACTGTAAAATTAGTGGTAATTCTATCCCTGTCACTTTGTGTCTCAAAGAGATTGTAAAAAATGAATATAGTCACTGGGATGTTTTTAAAGTTTTGGCCTCTGGCATATCTCTATGGGTTGCATGTTAGGTTATCAGCTAATGCTAGAAAGCTTAGTTAGCAAGCTACATCCATTAGCAGTATTAGCAGACTTAACTAACAAAACTACTGATTTTTTTTCTAAAAAATGAAGCACTTCTCGGTTTGTCTATATTGTCTTCATCTTATTTGTCAGATAATTACAATAAAAATGCTCCAACACACCAAGAGGACACACAGTACATGGCATTGACAATACCAGCAGTGGGCGATATTTTAAGTCAACATCGAAAAAAATGTTCAAAAGAGACATTAGACACACATTTACATGCAAATACGTATGAGCCACCCATCTTAATTGCACCTGACTGCTGATATATGTTTAGGATTTGGCATTGAGAGCACTGCTACTTTGTACTACTGGCCTTTGAATAAGTGTAGCCATCTTTCTTTCTTTTATACACTGTAATTATTGATCTTTTCGTGGCCTGTGATTTGCATTATAATAGCTGATGGTAAGAAGAAATACACGAAGACTGTTGTTCGGGGTAGAGGTCGAGTTGGAACTTGAAGAAGTTTTAAATGGTTTAAATCGCTGTAACACTTTGGTCTATTTAAATCAGGAATATAGATTTAGCTCACATGAAATAAACAGCAGGAAGTTTGATGTAAAAGAAAATACATAACAGATCAAAAACACAAAGTTTTTGTGTTAAAGGTCATTAAATTGGTGTCATTTGCTGTAAGCTGAAGTCAAAGAAGTGGAAACTCTATAAACGCTTTGCACTAATTGCAGCTTGCAGCCACCAACTCATGAGTTTCCTTCTCTTTTCCAAATACATTTTTTTGTATACTTTATTCATAGACTTAGCTTTAACATTTAAAAAGGTAAGTCTCTGAAAGTCTATATTTGTATATATCCACTCATGCCTATTGGTCCGATCAGAATTTGAAAGTGTTTTAATGGCCAATCAGGTTTAATCAGTTTCTAGCCTATAACTGTGTCTACATAGCCAATACAATGACAATATGTAGTTTCTTAAAGACTTTGGACCAATATTATATAGTCATTTGTTAAGAAAAATATATTTCACCTTATTAATACATATGTTAGGTTATAGGGTGTGGATAATTTGATTGCTACACCTTTTTCACGCGTCTTTATTATACTGGTGATACCTGAGCAGAGTCAGTCCGTTTCAACAAACTATGGCTGATGTTTCTGCAACAATCCATGCAAAAAAACTGGTGAAAAGTATATGCATACAGTCATCACAGATTCACATTTGAAATTTCTGCCTGTTTTATTAATTTCTTTCTACTAAATTAATCAAAACAGTGAACTTCTGTTTATTCAAAAGAGTTACTATTCTACTATTGAATAGTACATCTACTATTCTGTAGATGTACTATTCATTGTGATATCCAATTTTAAATGAATCAGAGCTTCCATTATGTTTTCCATTATTCCATCGTTGTGCTTTGTTCTACCTTTGGTAAGGGATATTAAATTATTTTGGGAGCCTTTCTGCTGCACTAGCTCAGCTCCAGCTGTCTATGTCAGGCTACCTGTCAATCAAAAGCTATGCCTCGAAGTCCAGTATCCAAATGCAGGAGTTATAAAAAGAATTTGCTCCCCTAGAGTTCTTATGAATGTGAAATATATTCATAAAGGCCAAAAATATATTTTGTAACAGGCTGTTAACGTGCTTTTCAATGCTATAAAATTGGACATTTTACCATGGGGTGTAACTATTGGAATCAGCTTTAAGTGGCCTCTACAGAAACTGAAGCCAAGAACTGTTTCATTTTTCAGCTCCAGTGGTTGCCACTTGGTGTGTCGCAGGGAAACTTGAAACTGAAAGGAAAAATCAGTTAAACTGTGCAGGCCTCTTGCTTTGAGTTGTTCTCAACCGCCTATTTCGTGACTCATTTTTTGTATCACAATGAGGATAGTTGTTTTTTTCTTCTGCCTTTTTAAAAATACTCACAAGCTAAATGTCATATCTTGACAAAAGAGTCGAATTTATGTGCAATATTTCATACATTACAACTAGATAGTCTATTTGTATGGGCCTAGATTTGCTCTACTCCCAAATTTATTTTTGTTCAACATTGTTAAAATGAGAAAGGTTCCAATTAATTACAGGAAGTGTTGTAATAGGTGACAGTTTGGTTTTTTTGAAATGTGGAAAGTAATACACAGGAACTTGCTTAATCTTTTCACAAAATATTAAATTAAATACTACGCTACTTGGCACTACTACTTGTTGAACAGACATTTTAGCTCTTTACTCTTCACTGTTTCCAAATTGCGACTGCATGAATGTATTTGCAGTAAAGTGCTCTCACAAGTTCCACACTGGAAAAATTAATGCATAGTCCTTATAGTCGTTGGCATAATGCTCTGTATTATGTGAGATGCAGGCCTTGCAAACACACAAATCTACAGCTTTGATTACACAAAATAATGAAAAGTAGCATCAAAAATGTTCACTGATCCCTGAGTGAACTGTGGAGCATCCATTCTATAGGGACTAAAGTGATCTCAGAAAGCCCTGCATCTTTCCTTAACCTGCTATCAGTGTCTGCTGTGAAACGCACTTTAATATTGGAGCTCTGTGGAGTTTTAATGTTTTCTTTTTTCTTTGTATTTTGATTTATTTGTTGACTTTTTGAACTCTACAAGCTAATTCTTCAGAACCGATTCATTTTATAAGGCGAGGCTGCTTGTGTGGAACAACAGAACAGCTGAAGCATACTAGTGGGAGATGAAAAAAGTCCACCATCTACAGGCCCTGATATTTTTCTCTGGTGAAGACCAAAACAGAACTAAAAGGTCAGTGAATATTGGACTGCTCCTAAACCTCGGTGCCCTTAATTTTCACTTCACTACATGAACTATGAAGAGCCCATTTCTCATTTTTAAAGTCTGCGGAACTACTTTACTTTTTTAACAAAGGTTTGGCACAGTGCACGAATCCCTAATTACAGGCTGAAAATATGTCATGAATAAATCATGGAGTAGTAATTCAAAATGTTTAAGCCTGGTTCTTCAATTTAACCAATAATTGTTAAAAACGGATTCCAGCTCTCACTGGGCTGATCCTCCTCTACAATTAATCCACAATGATGTGGTGATGCCTCTTCCACCCCACAGCAGAGTTATGAACTCACAGAGCAAATGAAAATGGGTGATTTGTTGAATTTTAATATCAAATTAATTTTAACATTATGTAATGGCTGGAGGCTAATGACATAATCACTGTAAACATCGGTTGTTGTTTCTTGACCGTGTTTATTCCCTTTTTGTGGACGACTGGGTTTTACAGTAATAGTGTTGGTTTTTTTGTTTCTATGGACATTTTGAAAGGTTGAGTTTCACGCCATAAAAGTTTGTTACAGTATTTTTCTGCAATAGCACACATACTTACTTTGTGAATCCCACACTATGTGCCATCATTTGAACAGGCACACACAAAACCATTGGTTTAGTTATTATGTCAGTGGTCTACTGCCCATGTAAATGGAGGGCTTAAAAAGTAATTTGTCTTCTTCTTGTCTGCCCCTCGTCTTCCTTGTTGAGCTGCAAAGAACACCAGCAGGAGTAATGTATTGGACTAACATCAGTCTGCATGCTACATGATTAATTAGAAAAATTAAAGAGCTTAAAGATGCACCTGCAGATGTCAATATCAGACTGTATAAAATCAGGCAGTCTTTATTCCACAAGCGCTCTGTTAACTCACCTTGTTTAAGTGTTTGTTGGTTGGCACAGGGAAAAAAGTGCACTTGACAGAATATTTTTGATTTATATTGAAAAGATGTAGAAGGAAAATTGCAGTTTGACTTTGGTTGGACTCGAATTCTCCACAAACGTAACTACAGCATCTGAGCCCTGTCCTGTCATTAGCCAAATATTTTAATGTGAAATATTAGCACTTGCAAAGTTTCAGGACAAAAAAAAAAGTTTATCAAGGTTACTGCAACTTGTAATCCTCAATCTGTCTCATATTAGAAGTTTGGTTCAAGTTCCACTTACATTATATGCGGGAAAGAAGAAAAATAAGGAGAAAGAAAGGAGCACATGGTTTATAGGACTTGTCGCTGGTGGTATATAACGATAGCAAGGCTATATAAGAAAATCTTGTTTTTAAAAAAAGCATGAAGGCGACAAGGTGTGGGCAGAGAACTGAAGGTGGAGGAAGAACTGCCTCTTGTTGCTGTAGCAGCAGATGAGTCAGAACAGGATAATCGGCTATCACGGTCTCAGCTGCAAGAAGGCTGGTGAGAAAAGGGCTGGTGAGTTAGCTAGCTCGCTGGGTCTCAGATGCTTTTTGTTCAAATGAACACAATCTATGAAAATTTGTATCTCTAAAGTGCACCTTTACATGGGATTATAAGTGCGTGAATCAATAGAGAAGAACATCCATTCCCCAGTGGGCACAGCACACAGTTTGAGAACCACTGTGGCACTCACTGTGATGTTAATGTGGAATAAAGCTTAAGCATAGACAGAAAGTGGTGTGTCCTTAAATTGCCCTTTGTAGAATTTCATTTGCAGGTCCTCAAGTGATAATTTGGTTTCACTGAATCACATATATGAATCATAGGTACCTTTTCAAATGATTCAGCAATTGAATGTATTCCAAAGGATGAAAACTTGAACAGCAATTGTATAATAGAAGAGAGGATGAGGTTATGAACACAGATATAATAGATGATACCCTGCTGTAGGTAATAAGTAGCAAAACAAAAGTAAAAAATGCTTTTATATAAGCTGATACTGGCCAGTGTCTTCAAATAACAATCAACATAAAACAATAAGTAATGTTTCTTATCTAACTTAGCATTTTTTTTGTTTGTTTGTTCATTTGACTGACCAGGACTAGAGAAAGGAGACGGGAACAGGAGGTGATGAGGGAGTTTGTTGAGAAAATTAAATTATTGGGTGAAAATTTAAAGATTTCTGGGTTGTGCTAAACCTGTGATGTTTCAGGATACTAATAAAGCATCTGGACTCTTCCATGATGTTGAGTTGAGTACTCCACAGGGGATCGTACCATCTGCTGCAATGCTCCTAGCTGAAGATCCTTCTTTAAATAAGACTACTGCCAGGCTGCAGGCTGGCTCCTTCCTTTTTCTTCAGCTAAAACACTCATTGGCTTTCACTGAGAAAAGGTGGTGAGGCTAAGCTGTGTTGAGGTTCACCGCAATATCCGCAGGCCTTAAACATACAGAGTGTGAGGCGCATACACAGCAGCTCCCCAATTACCTTAATCAGTGTCAGGGATGAAAACACCAAAGCCTAGGGAGCTGAAAATCAGGGTGGAGATGCTAGCTGGTGACACAGCTTTAGTGCACGTATCTTCCTACTCCAACCAGCATTTAAAGGAAGTCTGAGTTGCTGTCCAATGACTGAAAACTCCTTAAAAGGTACACTGTGTACAAACTCACCATCAGCAGATTTCAGACTGAATACTCAATTCTGTTTTCTTAATCCTCAAAACTGAAGTGTGTAAACCTATCAACAGTACAGCGACTGCTGTGGGACAAACAACTCTTGCCACTGTTCACCTGTAGTGAGTTTAGGCTGTCAGTCCGCTGTTTACTCAGTTGGGTGTCCGTGTCTGTTTACTCCAAAGGAGGCTGTAAAACTTTGTGAAAAGAGACCAATATGTGTCGACGAGTCAGGGAAGCTCACTGCTGTCTAACGGCAGTAACAGCTGTTTATCAAATGGGAAAGTGTGATTTTCTCAGCCCTAACATTAGCTGATATAATGTTGGCTTTTAGTTTGAAAAAGCTATTTCTAATCTTAAAACTAAAGGTAACCTAGAAGGCATAGTACATATGTGGCTGGTGTCCAGCCACAAACATGCAACATGATTAAGTAGAACAGCGACATCCATCTCTGCCACCCTATTATAGATGGTGGGGCTCCTATGCATTTCATAATGCAAGTTTATGATAATTGCATCAATATGTTGGAAGACAGTATTACACAGTAGCCAACGTATATTTCGGAGTATGGCAGTTTCTCTATTAAATAACCTCAGAAATTACTTTTTTAAAACTTTAATACAATATATAAGAAAAGGGGTGAGAATCTTGTATTGTATAAATTATAAATATTTTAGAAAAATATTATAAGCCACCTCTTGAATTATGTTTCCATACAACTTATATACATCATCAAATAATAATAGTAGTACAAACAGCTGTATATATGTAACTATAAGCAAATTAAGGAAGGTTAGGTCCTTTAATGGTAAAGACCAGTTTTGACTCCTGTATAAGAGATGAGGCAGGAGGCTGCTGATCATCAGAGCCTTATTAATGTGAGGTGAAACAGTCAAAGGTGTATCAGCCAGTTGTAAATGGCTATAATATATACCGTCAGACTGCCAGGGTGGTATAGATAAAGTGTCCTCAGGAGAGAGCTGGGGCAGCTTAGAGAGAGATAAAGGAAGATGGGCAGCTTGCAGCTCAGTTCAGGAGTTGAGAGAAAGGGGAATGATGGCTGCTGGTTTTCACAGAATCCAGACCAAAGAACTTGTACATACATGGAGACAGCAAGCAGAGCTTTTTCAGGCCAGCGGGATGAAGGGAACAGACGGAGGATGAGTCACGAGCTACCAAAACAAGAATGACCCCACTTGCTGAGATGTCCCCTGGGAAAAAGTTTAGCCAAGATGGGGAAAGGGCAGGAGCCATTTGCCTGCCACCGCTGAACCTGCCTCGGTATCGATGGCTATGTACTGACATTCTGTAACCTTCTTTGTGTCTGTGGACACAAGGGGGATTATTTATAAGCTTATTAAACCATAAATTCTGAAACAGTGTTGGACAATGAGTAGGAGGCATATATTAAGCTGCCAAGTTGCCAAGCTGATAAAATAGTGTAGATAAAAGGAGGCAATCATGCACCTCATGCTTTGATGAGCAATATATATTCCAGATCACAGCAGGCAATGTAGAAGTCTTAGCAGGAACTCAAGTGCTTTTTCTCCAGAAGTCATTCACTTCTAGCTTTGACACAAACATGACCTTGTAAGATTGAATTGCTCTATTTGACAACTCCACCATGAACCCATGATTGGGTAACCTGATTAGTGAAAGTAAAGTAGAAAATGAAGATGAATCAGAGGGTAAGGGTTGATAACATAATGTAATAGAGGCAAGGTCAGAGACCAAAACCTCAGCGCTCATGTGTAAATCGAAATCAGAAGTAAATTTTATGCAGATGATTTTAGAAATCCTGTTGAGGATATTTCTATCCCTGTTTGTGCCAGTCCAGCAATGGGTTGCCATACAGACCTCGTGTCAGATCAAGAAATACTTTCAACATTTTGGGAAGTGTGCTTATTTGCGCTGATGTTTTATTTCTTATTTTATCCGTACTTTCGGTTTTTTGTACTCTGTTATGGCCCTATATCTGATATCTGTTATGTTTTGACCTTGTTGTGAAGCACTTTGGTGTACCTTCGGTTTCAAATGTGGTATGTAAATAAAGTTGTATAGTATTGTATTGCAACATGCAAATCTGTCCAGCAAAAACACGATCTTAGCTAACATCGTGCTAGCTTAGCTTTGCATAAAGTACAATCTCGTCTAGTTCCAGCCAGAGGTAAGAGCCTACCAGCTCTTCAGAGGCTCACCAATTAGCACATTATAGTCTGATACATTAAAAGTGTGAAACTACTTATATGCCTGACCATTTCTTGGCTGTTAACCGTTGCCAGGTAGACCAGTAAATGAGCTTACAAGTCGCAGTGAAGAAATAGTTGAACATCTTCCCCTCAAACAGCAATGTGCTAGTTTTACTCTATGGTAACACATTTTTGCAGTTAATTAATATTCCTCTATGTTTAGTTTTCACATGAGCTGGCTAGCATAACCCCCATTTCTAGTTTTCACACCACTACACATCAATGTGTCGTTCTGTCTTCCAGATCTGTGTGTGATGGGAAATTGCCCCATTTCCCAAAATGTTAAGCTATGTCTTCAAACAAATAATTAAAATCAACCAATTATACTTAATTATCCTCTGTGCTGTTAAAATGGTAAATGCTAATATTGGTCATAATAATAAATAATAATTAGACATGCAAGCAATTTACAGAATTCATCCTTAATATTGTGAGTTGGCTTGAAAATGAGTGTGGCATTAAAGAAAGGAAGGGAGCATGCGTTAAGGAGACTCATGCAAGGCTTCTCTAGAAGAGCCAAATAATGAATGTATAGAGCTGGAAATGAGCATTAAAAGACCTGATTTAAAAGTGTTTAACATCAACACAAATAAGGAAATAAGTAATATAAGGAAAATAATATTTGAAGAACTTTCACCCCACAGTCACTGCAGTTTGTTTTGACACATGCAATAAATATCTTGTGTGCACTAACACAGGTAGCTGTCATTCTGAGTAAAGTCTATTAAGTACTGTCACTCAGGGCTGACATGGAATTATTTAGGAAACATAGAGTAGCCTCAAGAAAAGAGGCCTATTGCACTAATGAGATTAAGCTCAGACAAGTCTGCAGCAGCAGCCTCAGTATAGCTGCCAGCAGTTTCTTCATGCCAACCATGCAGCACATAAGGTAATAAGCCACCATGATACTAAGCCTGTATTAAAAATACAGCTGGCTGCAACATTTCAGATATAAGAGATGAGCCTTGACGTGACAAATCATTGTCCAGATTGAGACACATGTCAAATATGAAATTTCAGTCCATGTCAAAGGCCAGAATATTTCTGATAAGGTACTGAATGATTATGATGGCAGAAGAGATGCAACGCTATGTTTGTATGTAAACGCTGGCTCTTGCACAGAAACTCATTCCCTCCTTGGTTCACTGTGCTTAAACGGATGATTACGTGTATAAAGAGAGCTCCGAGTGATCTCAATATGGTATCTGGTAAATAAGGGCATTTTCACGGCTTTGTAATGCAGAAAAGGGGGCTTTGTTGTTTCAGTGACAACCTCGGCATCGCTGGCATAAAAACAAGTGTTTTTCCTGCTGGGAATTTCAGTGGCAGGTTGGGCTCCTTTTTTCTGTCTATATACTGCTACCTTATAGATGACCTATTTCCTCACTCGAGTGCAGCGGTTGATGAAACGTGTTAATCACCGAGGGAGACGGAAAATAATTTTATTTTTTAAGCTGTTTTTATCACTTACATTTCAACACATTACATAAAATTAAACCGCGCCATGAGCGAATCAGATGGGAATACGGCGAACTTTAAAGAATAATTTGGTGACTACTCAGTGACTACACTGTGTATTAAATTTTCATTTTAGTTCAAAGCAGTCAACCTGTGTTAGATGTTTCAGCACAGCCAGAGCACAATGATTAAAGTGCATTACGCTGCTATAAATACAGTAAGGCTTCAGTTTAAAGCGGTTACAAATTAAACACTGGAAATGATGCAAGCACAACTTGATATTACAGGGATGTCTGTGGCTGTAGTGATTCATTTAAAGTGCAAGAACCAGTGAAGCACTTCACTTTTGATTCCACGCTTTTGGAAAGATTCAAAGGGGAAGTTTAGTCAGTCTGAAAATCTTTGGCCAGAAGACACAATCTTGCCTCCTGTTTGCCGTTTCTGGACGCAAGCATTGTTGCTTTCCCCGTTCGAATAAAACAAAAACAGTTGAAGAGCTAATCTTGTGCTCTTTGGCGGTGTGCGCCGTGGAATTAATGGGTCGTGCATTCTGTGCCAAATTGCAATTTAACGAGTTGAGTCACCCTGACTGTTTTGTGTGTACAACTCATTATCACTGACATTGATGTGCTTGTTAACTACTCGAGTATTGTCTCATGCAGTGTCCTAATTCTTTATTGTCTAGCCAGTGTCTCTCGCCAGTCTCCTTTTTAAATATGAGCAAGTTATTGAGAAATTGTAAACGTCTGTGTATCCGTGACGATTTGAGAATGCTCTGTGACAGAGAATAAAGACTGAATTTGCAAAAACATGGAATTTTATAGGAGCGTTGTCTTTATGATTTTATATGAAAATTTCCTGTTTTGTGGTTTTCTACATGGAGTGCCCCTTCGCATTGTCCATCCAAACGTTCACAAAAGCAAAGAGCATATGTGTTTAAACATATACTCATATGCACATTGAAAGAAATGCATCTGTAGTTCTCATGAAGGACTGCAGAGACTCTTTGTGCTTTCAGTCACAGAGATTTATCCGTCCACCACAATGGCCACCTGACCAGCAGATCCTTCTGAACCTCTCTTTTTATTCCTGTAACCAATTCTCCCTCGCCTTCTAAAGTTTGGTCCAATATCCTCTCAAGCAATCCTGGCTGGAAATCATTTAGTTGCAGTTGCTGCACAGCATCCACCATTGTCAACAGCAGGCTGGAGTTGGGACTCTGCACTGGGTTGTGTGTTAAAGCTGCCATAAGGTTCGGCATCCAGAGGAGCTCCTGCGCGGAGATAGATCTGTGTCTGAGGCGGGGTGGTGGGCAGCGCCGGCAGCCAGCTGTCTGTGTGATTTAACAGTGTGTGTAAATCAAGAGCGAGTCTCTGCTCGACCAACCAGCCTCATTTCAATCTCTCTACAAATCACACCACGCAGGCAGGGCGAAGGGGGAGAGCTATAAAGGCGCCCCAAAATAATCATCCTCCACAACTCTTTCTTATGCTTTCATTTATTAAGTAGATGAGCTGAAATTTGACATCCATCATAAGAGACACTGAAAATATTGTATGGTTGGGCCAGATAACATTAAAGTGCGGCTCGGCTAGTCATCTGCAGTTTTGTGCATTTGCAGTGTCACACATTGTGGGATGGTCAAATCTAATGCATGAGTGGTAGAGCAATATTTGAATAGGATGCTTGCAGAATCAGAGACTATCTAGAGAATGGCTATAAAGTTTTCACAAACTCAGACTTTTATTTATGATGTGTAAAAAGGGTATTGAATTAGCATATCTCTTCCCGTCAGGCAACCTATGTTGAACTAAATATTAGAGTGAACTGATGCCAGGGAGTGGGCAACGTGGTGATTCACTACCAGCGGATTAATTCACTGCTCTGCAGAGAGAGCCACATGAGCACCGAGGGAGGAAACAGACTATGAAGGCCAAACACTTTTGACAGCTCTTATGGAGGTATAAAAGCTGCTTTGAAGAAATTAACTTCACTAGAGCAGCCACACAAAGGGGCTGGTCAATACCAGGAGGATGCCACATTTAAAAACGTTATACCCAGCAGTATGTCAGAATCACATTGTGTGGCGTTTCTTTGCGTCTAGACTGGAAATTATTTTTACAACACTGCAGTTTATTAATGACCCAAAAACAAGCACACGTTTGAATAATGCAGAGAGACACATTTATGAGGAATAAACACATTCTCAGTTGGCTGATAAATTATAATAAGCCTAACCAAAAAAAAAACAAAAACAAACAAACAGTGGCTTTCTGTGCCCACTAACAAAGTCTAAACATTAAACCAGGGTTCATCAGTATTCTTAAGGAACAACCTCTGGAATTAATGAATTCAGGCAAGCATCCACTTTGTCAAATGGCTTTAATAGAGGGCTTCCCATTTCCATGAATGGTCAGTTATGGATTTATTCAGAAGGGATGCACTCGGAGTTACAATAGTACTGCAAATCACTACGCCGTCATACTAAGATTGCTCTCTGCTTGCCTTCTAAATCGTTTTTGGGGGGCACTTAAGCTGTACCTAATCTGATGGTATTTACTTCTTTAAGATCATAGCATCGTGCCCGTTCATGTTATTATAGGCACTTTAAAAAGAATCAAGTGTACAAAGTAATTAAATCTATCTAAAGAAATAAAGTACACTTAAGTGCCAGGAAGCAGTGGACCTCTTTAATAAGACATTCTGACTCTGAATGAGAAAATCTTATTAAGTATGATTTAAAAAAATAAAAAAAGACATTAGCAGTGGGTGTGCAGCATGACAGCTATTATGAGCAAGTAGAACAGTCATTATCCACATGAAGTGCCAAAGAATCAATTACAAATTGAATTAACAGTCCACGTGTTTAAGCAGTTATGAGGATAACGGTTTTCTTATTTGCACTCATGGTGATAACTCAAATCTCCAACTACTGTTAAAAAAAAAAAAAAATTAAAAAATATAAGACTTTTTTTATTCTTTGATAATCAGACCCACACATGGCAACACCTAAGTGCAGTATACATTAGCAAAAGTATATGTGCAAATGACAAGGACAGCACACTGACCCCAGGAAAGCTGCTGTGAAAAGACTCCTGTGTCAGCTAATTAGACGGCACTCTAACAGAGCGTCACCAATAAACCGATCGCTCTAAATTCCATTTGGTTGCAAGAAGCAGTTAATTATACAGTTTACCCCACAACTCTTTGGAAGATGACACTTTGACAATGACAATGTGAAATCAAACAAGATGTGGTTGTAGTGCAGACTTATTGCTTTTAGCTGAGAATGACATTAACTGTTTAGGAATTACAGCCATTTTTATACATAGTCCCATATTTTCAGAGGCCCATAATTAATAAATACAAGGACTGTTTTTTAATCACTGGATGAAAATCCAGCCAGTCACAGCCTTAAGTCTTGAACCTACTGACATCACCAGCTGCTCTGTTTCCTCTCTTGAGATGCTCTGCCAGGCCTTTACTGCAGCTGCCTTCAGTGCAGCTCGTTTGTGGGTCTCTCTGCTTTGAGTGTCGTCTTCAATAACTAAAAAGTATGCGGTGTTGGACTGAAATCTAGTTATTGACTTGCCCTTTGAGTAATATCCAATTTCTTTTCCTTGAGATGCTCTTTGCTTTGGATTTCTTTTGCAATTGCTTGGGGTCATTACCCATTTCCAATGTAAAGTACTACTTGATCAGATTTCCATCATTTTGCCTAATCTGAGCAGAGTATTGCATCCAATGCATCCTGCTACATCTATCAGCAGTCACATCATCAATACACACTCCTGACCCAGTTCCACTGGCAGCCATACATGCCCATGCCATGACAGTGCTTGCACCATGTTTGACAGATGATGTGGTATGCTTCAGATCACAAGTGGCTTCTCTCCTTCTCTGGACTTTTCTCTTCCCTTCACTTATCACTAAAAGGAATTATCTGTAAAAAAAAAGAAAAAAAAAAGGATGTTTTATCAGATCTGTGTAGGTTCTTTTAGATGTTTTCTGGAAAAGTCTAATGTGGCCTTCTTGTTCTTGAATGTAACCAGTAGTTTGGAGCTTGTTGTAAACCCTTTGTATTTCCATTCATTTGGGTGTCTCTTGATTCAGGATATATCTGTATCAAGAACACTCTTGATACTGGTTCAAGACTGTTCTTGACTTGTTTAGATGTGGTGAAGGGGCTTTCCTTAACCAAGGAAAGGATTCTGCAATCATCTCCTTGGTCCTCACATTGGGAGTTCCAGTGAACAGCAACTAAATACAGGTTCAATACTTGGAATCAACTCAAGATCTTTTATTTGCTTAAAGACCAAAGGTACAGCTGTGCAGAGGCACAATGACCAAAACTTTGTTATTGTTCAAATAATTGTGGACCTAAGTGTAGAAGGTAGGATGAAGCATATAAAAACATAAAAATGGAAATTGTAGTTACAAATTGTTCCCCCTCCTTGCTGACTTTACTTGCTGACTCAGCATAAAAATATGTTTGAAGGTCAGTGCAGCAGTGGAGACTTTCATTGAGTAGGCTAGTGTGGCAGTGTGTCATGAAAAAAAAATAGAGGAAACTCAAACAAAAGGCAAAAGGCAAAAGAAAAAGCGGCTAGCTGGAAAACCTATCTGCAGCAAATGAAATGGATCTCCAAGTAATGTCCTTTTGAATGATGAAAAAAGAAATCTGTTAAAACCTGGCACAGGACCTGAGAGAGAAACAGCGCAGCACAACAGTGTCTACAGTCATCTGTGAAACACAGTGGAGGTTCTGTCATGGTTTGGAGCATCTCAGCCAATGGTGATGAACCCAGAAAAGTACCATCAGATGTTGATCCACATGGCAATACCGTCTGGAAAGCATCTCATCGGTAATGGCTTCATTTTTCAGCATGGCAATGATCACAAACACACTGCCAATGCTGTAAAAGCATACCTGGATAGAAAAACACATAATGAAACACCGTGAGTCATAGATTGACCTCCTCAAGATTATTGAAGCAGCGTGAGAGAACAGAACAACAGGCAGCCAACATTCAAAGAAACATTTTGAAGAATTCTCCAGGCTTTTTCGTCCTTTTTATTGGCTCGGATAACGATTCCCGAAGACTACTTCACTTGCAACAGCATTCAGGATGTCTCGAAGAATAGAGGCGGTCATACCGAATATTGACTTTGAAGCTGGTTACAAACTCCGTTTTTGCCTCCAATACTGCCTTTCTATTTATATTTGCACATTCCAATAGATCTCTGCAGACATTTCCCAGTTCCTTAACAAAATACAAAGGAAGAAGGATTGGCTCAAGATTTTTGCATCGTACTGTACATACAGAATGATAATATTTGGTCTGTCCTCGCTTTTTTGAGACACAGTGGTACTTTTCAAATATTCCCAGCAGATTGAAAAGTAATAATGTGCCAATAAAATGCAGATTTTCACAGTATTTGCCTCCGTGGGCCTTAACAAAAAGGCAGCATTGCATGTAAACAGTTCCAGTTGTAACTGGGAATTTTTTAATTTCCCAAGAGTTCTACCATAATTAATTCATCCGCTTACACCAAAACAACAACATTAATTAGAAGAGTGTGACTCTATTTGGAAGAAAATGATTTAAGCACCATTTTAGCAAAATGTTATATAATTATGTCTTATTCATTTGTATTCACACTAAATAGACGCCAAAGAAATGGAAAGGGAAAAATCGCCGGCCACAAAGAGACTATGACCGTGGGCACTCAAAGACAAACCCGCTATTATCACACTGGGATTGTGTAGAAAACTTGCTTCCTTCTTCTTAACTACTTTCTAAAGCAAAAGCTCTCCCAGCGCTCAGACAAATTGAGTTTGCAAATTGAGATTCATAGAGTGTTCACAGTGGCCACGACTGAAAAGCAAACGCCAGAAAAACGGTGTGGTGGAGTCCAACATAAATAAACATACCAACTCTGAATGTGTAGCGTAGCAGAAACTAGAACTGGACTGCCTGGCTGGATCTGTCTTCTCCATTTTCCAGAATACCTCAGATAAATGTGCGTCTTATGATGGTATAACTGAGGTGCTTTTAGGGCAGAGACAGAAATAGAAGAAAATACCAAAGTCTTGCACAGCAAAATTACCTTCAATTTTCACCCAAACACTCGGTTTATTTTAGAGTAGAGGAGACATGTCCTACATTGAGGCTTTTGAAGTGTTTCGGGAGATAAACACATTATTGTTCATTACATAACTATGTAATTATAAAGGCTGGTTTGATTATGAAACAATGCTGTGTTCCTGTTTCTCTCTTTCATCTCTTTGTGACTTTTCATTAAGGTTAAATACATAAAGAAGTCAATTGCACAACTGATTGTAATGAATGAGGCAGCACCACCGTGGGTATGAAACCTGACACTAAGGAGTACATCAGTTTATGGCCTCCAGTTGATGTAAATCAGAACATTTGCATGACACAGGAACATATTTTTCGGGTGAGAACAGTGGAAACCCTTCAAGCAACACACCAACAGTGCAGCGCATAAATCTGTCTGAGAGGAGGTGAACTCTGGCTGACAAGTGACAGCCATATCATACATAAAACATCACATGTGAATAGAAAATAAATTCAGAGAAATCTTAGAGATGTATTATCCATCGTGAGTGTGTGATGCAACACACTCCTAATCCCAATCTTTGATTTCAAAATCTTGCAATATTAGATGGAGAGACAAAAAAAAAAAAAAAAAGCATACGCCACTTCTTGAATGATCTGTCAGCTCTTTCCTATCCTTGGCGTCGCCCTCTGTAACACCATGTCCTCGTTCACTCCATCCATGAAACGCCTCTGTGGTCTTTCTCTTTTCCTCCTGCCTGCCAGCTCCATAACCAGCATCCTTTGTCTGATCCATAACATTTTTCAGATACGTATGAAAATATAACTGATTAAAAAATAAATAAATATATATATATATATATATATATTACCATATAGCATTACTCGTCTGGGTCTGCGTTTTTCTTCAAAAACACCAGAGTCAACAGAGTCAAAGTCCTCCAAAGCCTTGTGATGTAAGGCAGCAGCTGACCAGAGGTAAATGAGCCTGTTCTCACCCTGCTGACATGGCTGGATCGTCTCCAGGTAGCGCAGCCTTGCACACAACTCCCTCTAACCAATCTCTGACAGAGACTGATGTCCCAACATTAAGCACCCTGCACCACTTTACATTTGACCATAACCTCGCTTTGTTTCTCCCCATCACTGATACTGTTTTGCAGTCCTGTGCGTCTCGCGCAGTGTCAAGAAAGATGGACACGTCTCCTTCTTTCGTATTCACTGGCTGTGGGTATTTCACTAGTCGGCCTAAAGTAAACACTGGTCACATTTGTCAGCACTTCCTGTGTAATTACAGTTGAGGCTTTGCAGCCAAATTGAGCATTAAGAAAATAAATGAGTCGACGTTTCAGGTAAACAAACGGAAAGAGGAGATTTATTTTTAAAGCATGGCGAACATTTGAAATGAGGACAGAAGTGATTATTTAGCTTTTATATAAATTGCCTTATAATGATGTTGGTACACACAGGGCATGAAAACAGTCACTCAAAGTAGTAGAGTGGAGAGGACCCTAAGAAATAATTTTGTATGGAGCAACAGTTATAGTATCAGATGACATTTTAATTGGTATAATATAAAAATAATGGGAAGTAAAGTTTATAAAGCAAGCCCCTATCAACTTAAACTGGCATTTAGTAATATTAACTGATACAACATGAATGATACTGAATCATGAGACTGAAAAGCTGAATTAAAAAACAAAAGTACAAGGCTGTGCAAGCACTCAAAGGGAATAAAAGTCTTATCTGCTGGAAATGAAATAATATTTAATTTAAATATAACTTTCTGTTTTAGGACAATTTGTGTATCACGTCTGTGACAAATTGAAATTTAACTAGACTGCTGGGTTGGAACACGTCATCCTGATAAGTCTGCATACTGGGGGGAAAAACACAGCCTCCATCATGTTCAGTGAAGGGAGGCAATTTCACCACAGAAAGCTTGTACAATATAAAAATAATCTCATTATTGCACGGTAGATTTTCATGTCAGTCAAGAAACTTGTACTGCTACAGTCCATTATAAGCACACAATTTCAGCACACCGAGTCCGGATGGATTTGCTCTGAGGTTACTTTCAAATCAAATTATAATTCTAGACCACAAGGGACGAAAGGTGATTAGGCAACAAGTTTGCACGTTTCGTGTTTGATCGAAAGTTTACTTTCAAAACACCAAAGAATTTGAGAATTTTTAGCATCTTTTCGACACTGATTGTTGGTCGGGTTAGTTGCTGACGCTGCTGTCGGCAGTTAGAAAAATAAATCCCTTTACCGTCACAATCTGATAGGCTGGATGGGTTAGCTTCATATGATCATGTTTATTTTTCTTCGTTTACAATGTTAAAAGATTTAGAGGTTTGCTCCGTCTTCCCAGAAACACTGCCTTTTTGCTTTCTAGCACTTGATTCAGCCTGGTTTCACTGATGTGTCCATGGTATCTCGCTGCGGCTGCTTATCTGATGTACTTGCATAATGTTGTCTCCATTTCTTTGTCTACAGTAAACAGATTGGCCAGTTGTTGCAATCAGTTGCTTCCTGACCTGCACTATCATATATTATTGTTATAAGGTGGCTCTGTATCATTTTTGGTTGCTGAATTCATGTGTCCATTAGCTAAATTGCCCTGTCCTGTATATTAAAGGTACAATCAGTCTAATTTATTGAAAAATGTTGTTATTATTCAAATATGTTAAAATAACATGTAAAAAAAAGTTTTACACAAACAGTAGAAATAATATGTTGTTGTCGGGTCTGCAGTTGTGGGAAAAAGGATAGCGGCTAGCTGCAGCTGTTATGGGATATATATTGTCTAAATTTAATCTCCTAGCTGACTAAAGCATGTTTGTCCTTCAGTATGGCTAAAATCAAGCACTTGAAAATGGAGGGATAAGAAAACAGAATTTAGTTAACTTCAATCTACTGAAATCTATCAGTGATATTTTACACACTGTAAACTTAGGGAAGGAAAATATTATTTTGACAGTTTTTTGACAGTAACCTTGGTTAACTTTTTCTCAGGGGAGTCTTTACCTACACTGTTGGCTGTTTGATTCAAGAGAGTCAAGCTGATATGAGCCATTAGCCAATCCATCGTTATCTACATTCATTTTAGTGGATAAATGAAAATTCGAAAAGTAAGAAATAGATTTCAAACTTGTTATGAGTGTTGATGTTGTAGTTTGTTCACCAGCGGGCACAAACTATACAACTGGGCAGTCTGCTACTCCCCTGTCGGTAACACACTTGTTTGGAACCCCACAAACACAATAATCGTCTGATCCAAGCAGAATTTAAATGAATAAATAAATAACTCAAATGTTCAATTCTGCAACATTACCAGTAACAGGGGAAAAAAAGGAATCTGACTTACTGGACTAAATTGTTTTTTGGTTTTTTTTGAGTTCTTCATGATAACAACTCTGAAGGAGCAAATGTGTGCTTATCACCAGAAATTCACCCCTGGTGCTGCCCTTAGTGTCCCATTATCTGCTGAAGAGCTGCACAAAGACATTGCAGAAAGTGTTTGATGGCGTTGCTGACTGTCGGGCCCATTGTCCAGGAGGATTGGTCTATCATGTTAGTTCTAAAGGATACATTTTCACTGTGAAAAAATAAACACAAACCTTTTAGGCGGGAAAAAAAAAAGAAAAAAGAGGCCGCCTCATAAAAACAAAGTGACTCGGCTAAGAGGTAGACTGGTTTAGGGACTCGCAATGTCCTATTCCTGCTCCTATTTGATTTACAGTCACATTTCATCGTATCAGTGGATTACAAAGTACTTTTTTCATTACATGGCGCTTCTTACATATGTATAATTTAAAAAGGTCTTCCGTTTTAACATTAGTGTTCAGCATATTTATTGCTAGATACCTCAATTCCCTCCTTCACTACCTTTTGAATTAAATAAAGAGAGACACCTATTCCAATGATCTGCTAGTGCTGTAAGCTGCTTTGACAATTATGTATTTTTAGAGAGCCTAATCAATATTCATAACCAGTGGCTGAACCTCAGGGATGATGATGCAATCATGTAAATTGCTCCCCGTATCATGAACGTATATCAAATATATGGCTCATTCATAGGAACTGATGAAAGACTTTACTGGAAATAATCTTCAAAAAACGTTTTACATGAGCAACAAGTGTCCATAAAACTCTTTAGGTTAATTTTGTGCTTTCAGTCATTGTTTTGCAACCAGCTGCTCTTTATTATTATTTTTGAGTGAAACACAAACTGCACCAACAAGGAGCAAAAATAAATACTCTGTTTTTTATATTTAAACAAATTTTTATTTTTTCTTAATGACAGTTCAAAAACATATTTTGCAGATTTTTTTTTTTTATTATTATTATTATTTTTTTACCTGTCTTCAAATTCATTATGTAAATACTGCATATAAATGACAGGTGCATCCCAGAATAACAAACGTGTCTAATTTGGAATAATTTCCTGAGCTGGGTGACAAATTCTTCCTTCCTCCTGCACTATGCATGGACGTGGAGCATCGTCATGCATACAAAGTAGGCTGGAGATTTAGCTTGGCTTGCTGTAGCGTAGCTCCCCATCTCCCTCCATGTCTTTCTCTCCAGCCCCAGCTCTCCCTGACATAAAAGGGCATGTCCTCTGAGGTTCATGTCTGCCCCTCTGTGTCTGTTGGGGCTACGTCCCAGAGAGACACAGACATGAAACCAAGCACAAAGGGAAAAAATGCTGTGTGTTTATAGAAGAAGTCACACACATTTCTATGAACATCCAAGCGGGCGTACTTTTTTATTTTCACATGAAATAAAATAAGGCTGCACTGCTTAGGGTCGTGGCAGACTAGTAATTATAAGTAATAACTTGGTAGCCACAGCAAAAGCCTAGCTTGTTACCCATTACCCCACTTGGCCTCCCCTTGACTTCAGCTACCAGAGCTATAGAGAAATCACAAGCCAAAACTGAATTATTGATATAAAAACTCGCTACGGAAACTTCTGAGTTGGCAATCTGCAGCCTTTTATTGATAAGTTTGTGCACATGTCTTGTGCCAAGTTTTGAATCAGTGCTGCGAGCCAAACCGATGCTCACACCCTAACACTGTAGCTTCACACTCATCTCTCTCTCTCTTTGCTCAGTTTTTGCACTGAGGCCTCCAAAGTGTTGTAAGAATAATGCTCTAATGATAACGATAATGATAATGATAAGGTAATCTACTGTAAAAAGAAAGAAAGAAAGAAAGAAAATAATAAAATAAAATTACAAACCGAGTGCAGGCAGTGGTTTAATGAGGGGATTTACATCAGACATTTGGAAGTTTCTGGATGGTTTACAAAGAGCATGGAGCAGATGGTGAATGAAATAAGATTTCTTACAAATAAAACTACAAGTGGTGAATGGCGTGCTGAGGCAATTTGTTTGCCTCATAGTTGCATTTAAAGAAGGCAAACAATAAAACTGCTGCTGATTACTTAATTAACTCATTTTGCAGCTTGAAATGAATGAAAAACTGTTTTAAATTGCATTAGCTTACAAAAACAGTGCATGATATATAAAAACGAACAAATAAATAGGAAGCGGCTTGTACGGCGTTATAAGCCGTACTGATCTGGTGAATGAGATACTGCTGCATCTGTGGTGCTGAACACATTTCTTCTTGGGTGCTTTTGTTATGCCTGTTTGTGCAGTCTTTGTTTGATTTATTCTTTTTAATGAAACAAATCTGCTGCACAATGGACTCAGCCATTATGGAGAAAAACACATGATGCAAAAGGCCCGAAGCGCTTTTAGGAATGACACGATATTTTAAAATTAGAGGTTTATAATGATGTTGTAGATTATGCTGATGTTTCATACATTTTACTGTCATCTACATGTTCGGATCAATCGTGCTTTTGTTTAAAAATGTGTCTGTGTCATCTTTGTGGGCTGAATTTCTCCCGGATGTGACTCAAACTACATTTCAAACTGGAGCTCATAGCTCCTGAAAACAAAGCAAGTCCTCAGCTGCCTGCACACAGCTAGTCAAAACTCTTTTACCTCTAATCCTCCAAAGAGAGTGACAGATGGTAGGATTGTGTAAACTCGTACTACAAAGAGGCTAGACCATGTATGACATGGAGATTTATTTATATTAAAGCTTTTAAACGGTGAGTGTGTTTCCGGTAGGTTCATATTTAGCCTCCAAACCACTTGTTTGAAAGCACTGCATAAATGAATAAAGGGCAAACCACAATCTGGACTGATGCTGGTAACTGGTATGCACACAAGAGAGCAAATGCAACCACAATTCTTAGGTGGGATCAAGTTTTGCAGGAATCCTCCACAATGCAACCTCTAACAAGCTGTTTGTCTTGTGTTGCATACGTCAGCGTGCGCAAATAGTGACGTCAGTGCTAGAGTGCTATGCAGCACAGTCGGCCAAGACAGGCTGAAGGCACGAGTCTCTCAGGTTCATCTTTACAAGCATCAAGTTGAGAGGTTCTGCAGAAAATTGGAAAATCCCTGTGTTGTCTCTGTTTTATTTTAAACTCCCTATCATCCCTATTCCATTAGAGACAGGGTCAGTTAGTCACTTATGAATGGTAAATGGTTCAACTGGTTGGGAGGAAGTGTTGATGAGACAGTCAGCGTGAGCAGTGATCAGTCCATCGACCATAACTGGAGCTGAACCAGAAGCAGCACAGGTCTGTCCACAAAAAAAAGCAAGTTACAAATTTTTCTTTCAGATTTAAAATTCTGTAAAGAAACTTTGGATTTCTATATACTGTGAGAAAACACGAGAGAATAAGAATAAAATTTTAATCAGGTAAAAAATATATTTTTTGCAAGAAAAGGCTGTTTCATTAGTAAATTATTGCATGAGACATATATGTCTTTTGGGTCGTATATATTTAAACAATTTCTGCTGGAGTGGTGAATCCTTATGATTCCTCCCACATGAGTAAATAAGAATGCAAAGTTCTCCTGAAGTCTGCACACTACCTTGGCTTTTCTGTGAGATTTCCTTTCAACACGTAAGCTTTACATGTGGCTTTGACTGACAGAATGTGAG
The DNA here is from genome assembly GCA_015108515.1 of Hemichromis elongatus. Classification (NCBI taxonomy): domain Eukaryota; kingdom Metazoa; phylum Chordata; class Actinopteri; order Cichliformes; family Cichlidae; genus Hemichromis; species Hemichromis elongatus. The sequence goes on from VUQR01004047.1 coordinate 36,358, forward strand.
GATGAGAAAACATAATGGCTATATTTGAGAAATACAGGGAAACAGGCGCCATGGGAAATGGGGGAAAAAGTATGAAATTCAGAGAGCAACAGAGGGCAGGAAGAGCAGGGAGAAACTGTGAGATGTATTTGACCTGAGCAGTGAAAGACTGAAGAGATCATATGCTGCTGCTCAACTTTGGGACCGCTGTGAGCTTTAGAGATTCGTCAAATGCTCTGCCATGCTTTTGGCTTCAGCAGAAATTGATACTGTCCCAAACTTTCATTTCCAACCTTCTCAGATATAATTTGCTTTCCTAAGAAGAAAATAAATGTAAGGGTGCCCAAGTACTGCTCAGTTAAAGTGGCAATAGAGAGCTTTTCAACTTGCCAAGCACACCCCCACACTATCGTAACAAATACTGAATTGCTTTCGATTTATAGTATTTGACTAATAGGCAGGAATTTTGTCTTTTTTGGTTATTGCACAGCAGGGAGGTTCTGGGTTCAAGTGTGGAGCCTGTATGTCCTTTTACAATACAAAGAAATGTGTGTGAGTATAACTGCTAATTCTACATTGGCTGCAGGTATGCCTCGCCTCTTGCCCGATGTCAGCAAGGCTCCTGACACCCTGGCTGACTCAAAAAAAAAAAAAAAAAGAAAAAAAAAAAAGCCTTTGAGATCTAGTTTGAATGTCACTTTTTGAGCCCTCTCAGAGCTCTCTTCATTGAGTTAATGGCTGCCCATGGCTCACTCTTGTCTTACGTTTTTATTTTTTTCTCTTTCTGCACCTTTTGTGACACAATAATTTCTTTTCTTTCACCAGGTGAGGTCTCTGCAGCTGCTCCTCTTCCACTTTCTTCCAACAGCTTGTCTATTGCCACATTAAGGTCACGCTGATAATAAAATTGATCTCTGAAAAGAAAGGAGTACACAGCCCGCTTACACTGTCATTTGTCTTTCCCTATTTACGAGAACAGCCTTAACTTTTTAGTGATGCTACCGGAGCTCCGAGTGAGGAAATGGGATGTTTCACAATGTAACTGAAAATCAAACATCACTTAATGCAACAGAGACAATAAAGACAAACTGAACTGTCAAAGGTTTCACTGTGCAGCATACAGCAACACATTCCCCTTAACAGTTAAACAGTGTGGGTGGGTGGAGGTTCTAGACCTTATTTGACAAAAACCATTGGGTGAGAGGGCGGGTCCACCCTAGACAGGCAACCATTCCATCACAGGGTTAACAGAGAGAGACAGACGTCAACCGGACATGCACATGCGAGGAAGCTGGACTACTAAGACAGAAACTCACACAGTCACAAGGTGAAAATGCAAATTTCAAAAAACATTGCAGCCAGTTAATAGATGGTAAAATGGACTGGTACTCATATACCACGTTTTTAGCTTTATCTGAACACTCAAAGCTACAAGCCATACACACACACCCACACACACATACATAGAGGACTGCTTTTACAAACAATACCTACTCACAAATCTGCATGTAAACCCCGCAGAAGAACGTTTCATGTACGAATCAGCGATTCATCAATATTTTATACGTGAATCTGTTTGTACTTTACAATCAAATTTAGAAGTTCCTCCAACCGTGCATGCAAAACAAATGTGAAGGTCTGGCTGTCTGAGAACATTTTTAAACACATTTAAAAACTGAATAGTACTACTACTTCAGCTACCACCAATAGTGTTATCTGTAGTAGTATTAGTGGTATTCTTTTACTTTTGCTCATTAGTTACAGTTTTCTAAAACACGTCAAAAAAACTTATTTTTTTCTTAAATGAAAACCTGAAGGCTTTTAAAATGAAACAAAGTTAACATAATATTAATATTACTATTAGTAATAGCATTAGAAGAAGAGATTAAAAAATGAGTTGATATATGTTACTTACATTCTAGTTTCTCTTTTCTGGCTGAGAGATCTTCCTGTTCCTGTAATCTTACAGCCTGTTAGTCTTTTCATATCAACTTAAATGTACAAATGCTTTTTCTTTTCTTTTCTTTTTATTTAACTTAATCACTATAACATAAAAAAGAAAGAAAGAAAGAGATAGCAAGATTCAATACCCGATTTTTTTTTCTCACTCCTGGTGTTGCCTTATAATAATGGTTGTTTTGGAAAATTGGATTTTCTTTGGCTTCCTTCTAAGACACTAAGTTTCTTCAGTCTGACTCTCGTCTTCTCTTTGCCTGTTTTTTTCACTTCATCGTGAAGGTAAACGTTCCCTATATGCATAAATGGGGGTGTAGTTTTATGCAGATAGCTTGCAGATTGCGCGGAGCGAGCACAAGCCTGTGGGTTTGGAATTAGCCTAATTAACTAACATGCACACAGCAGTAACAGCACGGCTGACCAGTGCAAACGTGTCATAAATCCGACTATAATTTTAGATATGAGCTCATTTTTGGCTCGGGGTGAGAATGGTTCCAAGCACAAATTTGTGAACGAGGCCCATTTTTACAGCACTTTCTATCCTGCACACATTCACTCGCCAGTGGACGCTTGGAGTTCAGTATCTAGCCTGAGGATACTTCAAGTGGACTGGAGAGGCTGAGGATCAAGCCACCAACGTTCCAATTAGTACATGACCCGCTCCAACTCCTGAGCTACAGCTGCGGAAAGAAAAAAATCTCTATATATACTCACATTGTATATATGTGTCAAATCAAAAGCACTCTTGTATTCAGAGTCAGAAACGGTTCATTTTTAAACAAGGCTTTTGCAGTAAGATATTTGCAGGAACATTTTGTGGAATATGCAAGAATATATTTAGTAATTCACACGTTATTTCATCACACCAGAGAATAAGTAAACAAGACTGAGGGCATCAGAAAGAGAGTGAGGGTAACCATCCCACTTGGTGGGAGAAAGAAAAAAGGACACATCTAGGGAGAGCAGTGAGATGTAAGGAATATGTCAGGTCTGCAGATAGACAGAGATGGAGATGGGACTGGGGAGACAGATGGCATTATGAACCATTCATACTGTCAGGAAAATATTTGATCATATGGTCAGTAACACCTGTACCTGATAAGGATCTTTTTTTTTTTTTTTGCTAATGTTAGCCAGGTAGGCAAACTACCATTCACTTGGAAAATTAATTGCTAAAAATATTAAACCAAGGACAACATGAGTCAACTACATGTGTTTAAAAATGTTTAAGAATGGTAAGAAAAGTGTTTTTATAACACACTATCGATAGCAACACTAGCAACGTCAGCTATAACATTATGCAGGCAACAGGCAGGCATCAGGAATAACCCCTTCAAAACAGCACAAATGTATTGAGAAATTGCATGCATGATTAATAATTAGTTATCATTAGTCAGTGCTGTGTTTTTCATTACACAAAAAGTGAGGCGAATTCAAATTTCAGTTGCAGTGCAATGGCAAGGATAGTCTAAATCATTGCTTTGCTAATGCAATGTTCTCCAGGAAGGAAAAAGTCAAAGAAGATCTCAGACTGATGATGCGATACATCATTTGGTTCCCAGACAAGAAGAGAAGGAATGAGAAAACAGTGTATGCGAAAACAGCCTCGCTATCATTTCAAAGCAGACTGTTGAGATGAACTCATTAGAGGGCAAAAATAGAACATCTTAAATGTTAATTGATGTTACAACAAAGGTTTCTTACACTGCTCACACAGACAGCGGACACATGAACAGGATTAAACCACTGTAACCATGGCAATGCACATTACCTGACAAGGTTAGTTGTGTTTGACAGGGCGGTGGGTGTTGCATTATGCAGACCAGAGGTTTCAACATTCTGCTGACGGTTGTGTTGAGGGGAGTGACAGTGAAGGGCCGTGGCTGCCCTGATGTCTTAATATGGGGACTTCTATCCGCTGTACCGGGTGCTCAGCGGCTTATTTCCAGCACAGATTTGTAAATGCTGATCCACGCTATAAATTGCAAATGCTGCAGGAAATAAAGCGCAACACAGATGTTTGATTGTCGGTTTATTTTTAATGACCTGGCGTTACATTCGCAACTGTATGTGGTAACGAGCGGTGCTGAGACTCTTGAAACTATTTTGCTCTGGTAACAATAAGGCATCACATCACACCAATGAGCAAAACACAAATTGGCTCAGTTTCAAATTGGAGTTCAATAGCAGCAGCAGAATGAGAAATCATTGTGATTGGATTCGTAAGATTTGGTACGTTTATGTAACCCCAACACTCTGCTGCTTTTAATTTATCAAGCTGGAACATGACCCAGATGAGCATCTCTCTTATTTTCCCTGCTTCCCGCTGAAGTCTGTGCACTGCTTTGAAAGTGTTCCAGTGACGACCGTTGGAAAGGAAGATGATTAATTGATGTTTTGTGTAATAAAAAATGGACAATTAACTTGTTTTAATGGGTTTGTCAAAGACAGTGGGAGAATAAAAACAACTAGCCTAAAGTGTCATTTGGGTTGCAAAGAGTTTCTTTAGTGCTTCCTCTAAATTAAAGACAATTTTGGGGCTTTTTCACAGATAAGGACTTCCCTTTGATAGAATTGTACTGACTTCCTACAAAGCTTTGCTTGCTTTATTCAACTTGCTGATAAGCTGTTAAACAGAATGTGGTTGCCCTGCTCTTTGTTATAAGTGCTAAGGAATGTATTACCATTACTTCTAATTAAGGGGACATTTTTGTGTGTTTAAACAGGAATAATTTTTGCTGCCAACTATAATGATGGTATAATTAACATATTAAAGTTCTATTTTCTTACTAGACTTTTGGAAATTATGCCAAATACATCTCTCTCTCTCTCTCTCTCTCTCTCTCTCTCTCTCTATATATATATATATATATATATAACCCAGTGAGATGATTTCCTTTTATTTTAGCTATCCAAACAAAGACTGCATTTTGAAATAGGATCAGATATGTCCATGTTCCAGACTGCATGTGTTTTCTAAACCCTCACGACACATGCAATCTTGTAAACACACAAGGCTGCAGCCAGCAATATTGTAGACCGTGACTTATGGCTGTACAATAAACCATCTTTTAAAAAGAGGAATTTCAAGCAGACAGGCAGGGGATGTATGATAGATTAGTTGTGTCAGGTTTTATATCAGGCGTTTAAGTTGTCACCCTCTACAGCAAACAGCCTCGAAGGCAGACAAACCTCAGCAGATTTCAACACAGTAAGCACTCCTCTTCTTCTTCTGCAATCAAGCTGGTGAAAATGATTGTGAGATTATAGATGCGTGACAAAAAGAAAAATCTCCTGAACGGACTGCAGACTGTATACGACACATCATTGGCTTTTACAGATAATGTGTCCATTTCAATGTGCTCCTATGCGCACTTGTCCTTTTCCCATTAGATACTCATCAATATCAGCCATTCTTTACAAACTATGTTCTTTTTTTCCTTTTTTCTTTTTTTTTCGCATTTGAGCCTACCCTCCAACCGCCCACCCAGCTGCATTTCCTGCCACTCTATAATGGTATTTTCTCATATCAACCAGCTTATCAAATCCAAATTTCGGTGATGGATAAATCTGCCTGAGCTGATGGGCTGGAGTGCCGCCTGCCGCTATCAATCAGTGTGTTGCCAGGTGATTGTGTCCTGCTGGGATGTATGACATTATGAGGTCCATTTGGAGGACCAGCTGAGTTAGAATGGCTCCAATCACTCAAAGTCAATTTTGGGCATTGGTCACCGTTTTGCAATCGATGGGATCCTGTAAAAGTACGCGAGCTGTGCTTCCTGCGAGGTCTCCAGCCATTTCTGCTCCTTATCCCCAGAAAGAAACTGTCCACTTACCCCAGGTGTTCCTTTAACTAAAAATAGATATCACACCTTCACCTCTGCACATATGGATGTGTTTTCAGGTGACTATTGGGGAAAAGTAATCTAAATAAAATTAAGTGGGGCTCAGCATGAGACTGAGCGCACATTCTGATCAGCCTCTTGTACTGTAGGTGTATGATAGGCACTAGCTTACATCTGCACAATGAGCAGGGGCCCGGGGGACAAATTCACAGGGGGTTCTTCCAACCAGCGTTTACTATCCACTATTATTTTATGATCTGACACCAATGAAAAAAAAAGAACACACGCACAAATGAATCAAAGTAAACAGCTGGATACAAAATGCTCTGCTAGCTTAGGAACTAATGTTAAACATCAAAGTAAACACCAGAAATTATGCAATACTAGTGGAAATTATGTTATTCAAATGTATCTTTGGCAGCAGGTCCTCATATTTCTTTTTCATCACTGTCTTCTTCTTCTTCTCTTTGTTGGCATTTGGGTTGTTTAAGCTGAACGGTGCACACTACTTTCATCAGGAGTGACTGGAGTCAGCTGGGGCCTCCTTAAAGAAGCTCAGGTCTCTCCGACATTACCACTGCCGTAGTTTGAGATTTGTCGGCCAGACGAGCAGTCCTCTTGCCTTTCCGGGTGGCAACCAGCGAGTTTGGCCACGAACATGAGAAACTATTTTAATAAAGCCCAGAAACGGTCATCCTCACTTATGGAACATATTTAAAGCAACACTTTTGGCTACACCAAAATACAAGCTGTTATTCAAAAGCAAACATGAGGGGAGAAAAGGTTCACAAGTTTTAAATTAATTAATTCAAGCTAGTCACTTAAGAAAGATGCACCTTTACAGTCCTCGTGTGTTTCAGAAATCTAATCATTGCATGAAGAAGCCTTTGTGGGGTGAAAACATCAGCCTTGAACTGTTATAATTACATTATTTTCTCTCATCCATGTGAATAATAAATAAATACAGGCACCTGATGAGAATAGCCAGTAGTTATTTAGACATCATAAATTATGGATACAGAAAGTGAAAAATACAAACTGAACCTTATGGCAAAGCTTGTAGCTGACATTCAATTACACCCTACATCATTATACTGACATCAAAGCTACTAAGACTTCATTTACGTAAGTATTGCACCCATTTGCCCTTTGAGTACATAAATGTGGTTGGATTTTTAAGAATAAATTCTGATTAATTATTCAAGTTTGTGCTGTGTCATGTCACGTGCCCCCCGCAGTCACATTGTTGGTAAAGTAGCACCCTGGGAAGCTGATGTTAATCACCCAATTTATTTATGCTCTTCTATCCGAAATATTCCTGCAAGACAATCAGAACAAGCTCTAATTCAAGATGATAAAGAAAGCTTAATGACTTATTATTTCTGTTCATACACTCTGCACTGTTATTTAAATCAGCACGCACTGGAAGTCCCAATAACCAATTAAATGCGAGGGATGCTGACAAGTAGAAGAGACACTAGGTGACAGTTTAGACCTTGATCATGTTTCATGAAATCTATGACAGGAAATCTAATTGAATGAAAGTAAATGTTTAAGCTCATAGACTAATATGCTTAATAACTTTAATAATTACTTCACGGTCAAGGGCAGGTCTGGGTCTTCGTTTCCCTCCCTCTGCTCTCACTCTCCAATCTGATCCTCGCTCTGTTCTCAGGTGGAGTTTTGGAAGGCCCGCCCCTCTGTCAATTTCCCACGCTTCGGCCTACACTCCTGTTTTCCCATCAGCTCATCGCCTCTTTGAACTCAAAACCAGCTCAAGTTTACAACTCTGCCAAATCTTTGTTGCATTAGTGAAACACTCACATTCTCTGGTTGGCTGAAGCTCTATTCTCCTGAAGAAAGCTATGATGCCAAACGTGTTGACTCACTCATCCAAATCATTCACTTCAGATGTTCCAATCACTTCCATGGCCACAGGTGTATAAAATCAGGCACCTAGGGATGCAGACTGCTTCTAAAAACCTTTGTAAAAGAATGGGTCGCTCTCAGGAGCTCCAGTGTGATACCATAATAGCAGTGATGTGCGGTGAGGTTCATGGCTGGTGAGGCACTGACGTCATCACAGTCAGATTTACAAACATATGAACCCTACAGAGTAGCTTATTCACCATTTCATTGGCAACAGTTAACGTGTTTTGTTTAAAATTTCATATCAGCATTCTTTACATATACAAACTAGCATAGAAAAAAATAACTTAAAAAAACGTTATCGTCATACCTTTACTTATAAATGAAGTCATGCTTCGATTGAAAGTCCAGTTTAGAAAATTCTTTCAGTTTAGATATGTAATCTTCCATTTTGAAAATAAGGCCAAGCAACAGGAAAAGTACCCTAACCCTAACCCTCCCCTGACTGCACGTCACTGCATAATAGGATCCCATCTGTTCAACAAGTTCACTTGTGAAATGTCATAGAACCAGTTTCCATGGCCAAGCAGCTGCTTCTAAGCCTTACATCAGTGGTGTAAAGCACACCACCAGTGGACAATAGAGCAGTGGAGACTAGTTCACTGGAGTCCAACATCATTGTCTGACCTCACAAATGAACTTCTTCAATAATGGTCAAAAACTCCCACTTCTCTCTTGGCTCTTGACGAAGGCGGTCGCACTTTTCTCCCTCTCCCGTCCCTTATCTTTCCTGCTGGCTTTCTGATGTCTCTGTCTAGTCTTGTCTACTTCTCTCCCTTACCCTGGAAGAGTCTCACAGTCTGTTCTCAAAACCTAAAATCCTATAAGAGGAACTATGGATTTGATCAGCTGGTCCCTAAATGCAATTGACACCCTCTTCTCGACGAGAAGCCTGGGTTCGGGAGAGCCCCACTGTCCTGGAGGGACGTTCCCTGCCGCATACATGATGGAAGGGTGGCAGAACTGGAGGATCGTGTGCCTGGCGGGACTGTCGATTGAGGACATTGAAGTCATCTACATTTTCGGAACCATGATAATGGAGTTCTTGCTGATCGGAGATGGCTTGGGCCTGGCTTATCGAAGAATAAAGAAAGCGGAGACGGCTGCTCAAATTCCCACAACGCTGCCCGCTATGCTGATTAAAACGGTGGAGCGAGTCATAGCTTCCCAAAATGAGCTCATTAGACGCAGCAAGGATGACATCTTGGAGAAGCTTGCGGCTGCTGTGAGTACTTTTAACACCAAACCTGACAACATCCAGGAGAAGCTCACAGCTGTCGTGAACACTCAGACTATGCTCTATGAGCGCAAATTGGATAACATCTTGGCAAGGCTGGATAACATTGGGGGGAGGCTCACGGCTCTCCCGCGAGAGATAATGAGAGAGACCAGTGATGGACATTAGATCAACTGTAAAAATTGACATGCAGTTGGTCGCACTAAATACCACCATTATTTCACCATTATTTCATTCGGCTGCCACATCGGCGCCAGCTGGGATCCCAAGGCTGGAGCTGAAACATAACAAACAATTTCTCCCCTGATAACAAACTGTGTTTAGACTCTTTGTTCCCAACGCCTTTGTACGCTTATCTCCAAGGCCGAGTCGGATGGCGGGTCTGGCCCAGCGCTGGAAGGTTGCAGGGCGGGATGCTGTGTCTACCTTGGCATACTGTCTCACCCCTTACTCACCCCTACTGCTTGTCACATGTTACATGGTGTTCATGTGTTACGTGCCTTTGTGCTGAGGTGTTTTTTTCTGTTCTCAAATTGTTCTCCCATTAGGAGCTCAGTCTGGGTGGAGTTTTTTTTTTCTCCTCCTCTCACCTCATGTTGTGTATTTTTCGCTGTCTTTTCCAAACAGCCTACCTATCTGACCTGTGTCCCTATGTGATGTCTCTGTATGTTTGGTCGGAAGGTTCCTTTGTAAGTGCGTGTGCGCCAACTAGCATGCTGCCTGCTGTAACCCAAATTTCCTCTTGTGGGACGATTAAAGGATTATTCAATTCAATTCAATTCAATACATATTCTTAAACATCGTGGAAAGCCATCCCAGGAGAATTGAAACTGTCGTAGCTGCAAAGAATGGGCCGAGGTCAGATTAAAACCCACGGATTAAGAATGGGATGTCACTTAAGTTCACAGAATATATACCTGCCATTCCGAGCTGGTCTTTTCCTGGACCTACACTTAATTGCAATTCACCTGCCTTGCCACCCTCCAATGCATCAGCTCTTCATAAAACTCTGGCCTGCCACTTCCACCTCTGTTGGTTCTGGAAACAAGACCTAAGTATAAATTCAAACTAAAAAATCGGTGTCAGTATTCAACTGTGCAACTCTGACCCAAAATTAACCTTGTTTCTACACTCTGGCAGAAAACTGTCTACAATCTTGTAAGCACTCACAGCTCCAAACTTGTTCTCTCTGTAGACTTTTACTCTTGTGCCTGTAAATAAACCTGTTAAAAACGTATTACTGTGGTTTGGGTCCTGCCTCAGAGTCCAAAACTTTATTAGTTTATGACAATTTAATTGCATTTAGCTACTGACAGTGCAGGCGCTAAGTAGCATCTTACCTCCAGATCAAAAACGTAGAGGTAAGTAATTTATAAATAACCTTGAGTAGATCTCACCTAAAGTGTTTAGCACTGTATTCCTGACTTTACAAAGGATAAAAACTATTTCAAACTACTTAGAAACTGACAAGGTAAGGCTTCAAGGTCATAGATAAAATTGCATTGGTGTCCTGCACTACACAGTAACATTGAGGAATATGACACAAAAGAAAATGGGTTATTTATGACCCCTACGCCCAGCACAGCAGAGTACACACTGTAAGCCCATGAATATCTCAGAGGATAAACCCCAGCAATTCACACATAACAAAATCACTCCGTCCCCTTGATTAAATTAAGGACCTTAAGTTGTGTTAGTTTTGCAGCTGAAAGAGATTCTGAGTCATGCAATCGATTCCCTTTGGCTTCTGAGGTCTAGAAAATGAAGTCATTTTGCAAGCGTGTGGAGCACAGAGAGGGGGATATGGAGACGGCTTTGTAGAGGGATGTAAATAAACAGTGCGACAGAGGCGAAGACGAAATAGAGAGGAAGCAAGGGAGGAAAAAGTAGATGATATGAATGCTTTCTCCAGTGAGAGAGATAAGGCTTAAGTGCTCCTGAAAACCTGAGCCGAGCCTGTGCTCTAAATAAGTTAGACATGGTGTAACAAAAGCATTGCCTGTGCTGCTCTGCTAAATTGCTGTTTATTATTGTAAACACTATTTTTTTCCAGGTTTTTTTGCCTCTCTACAAGAAAGGATGAAAAAAGAACACATTTAATCACCCATTAAACTGCAGAAACAGTTTTCATTATGAAATCTTTTTAACCGTTACCATCAAACAATTTTTAAACACTTTGACACACACTCACTTCCAAGACTTCACAAGACTGATCCCTCTTTCATGTCTGAGATGGGGCTGGGAGATTAGGCAGCGATTAAGCAGTCATTAAGATTAAAAGCAGTCTAGCTGCACCCTCCTTATACCATGCCACTGTCACAAAGGACTGGACACAGGCAGACTTAGTTACTTACTGATGTAGAAGAAATAATGCCAGCTAAATATTGCTTTTGAGCCCTCTCCTGTCCCAGAGGCTTCTTCTTCAAGGTTTATACTTGTTTCTGAAGGGCTGTTTTTATTGGTTTCCCTGAGTCTCCCTTCACACCTTCTTTTCCTGGCCCCAAAACAAGCTCTTTCTTTTGTGGGACTGAGGCTACGTCCACACTAATGCGTTTTCGTTTAAAAACGCATGGTTTAGTCTCCGTTTTGGCCTCCCATCCACACTGAGGCGGAGTTCCTGGTCAGGGAAAACGGAGCGTTTTGGATACGCTCTCGAAAACGCATACATTTGGAGACGCAGCGGTTTGGCGTAGTGTGGACGGCCAAAATGGAGACATTCCAAAACGATGATGTATATTTAGTCATATGATGCAGTCATGTGACCACTTCAACCAAGATGGTCAGACAGCATCGTACAGCAGTTGTTTTGTTTGCTCAAAGTTTTTAGTGGCCGTATCAAAGATTAATATGTACTAATTTGTGACTTGGAGCAACAACTCCACCTCATTATCATTCCATTTGAAACAGTCGGTGTTTTTTCTTGTAATTTCGCCGCCCGTTTTAAAGAGCCAGAAAGTAAATAAACAACAGATGGAAATGACGCAGGTCGAATCTTCTTATGTTTCACGCATGCACGTACTGGAATATAAGCGTTTTGCCACGTTTTAATGTGAACGTGCAACTGTGTGAAAAACGACTCATAACGATAGTGTGGACACGGAGCGTATCCAGGCTAAAACTCCATTTCCAAAACTATCCGGACTAGTGTGGACGTGGCCTGAGTTTACGCAGCCACTCTGGCTGTTCCACTGTCCACCTTTTCTGCTACCAAAAACAAAATTGTTACCCTCCTCTAATCGTGGTAATGTAACTGAGCTTCTGTTTTCCTGCGAGGTTTTGTACCCAGTGACACACAGAATTGCACAGTAACAGCAAGGCTCGTAGGGAACAAATCAAAACATTGATTGTATTGTTATTCCAAGACACCATGCAATCAACATTAAATTGTTGATGATTAGTTAAAAGGAATTTCTTTTTGCCACACAGTGTGTCTTGTTTGAGATGCACTATTGAGTACTCCACTGTTGCCATATTTTGGTGAATAGTACTTTATTGCAAGTCAGCCAGCTGTTATACCCCGAAAACGTGTTTTCTTTGGTTAAATAAACATGATTCTGAGAAATGAAATGTTAGATAGCTTAAACAGAGTTTAGAAGACAGCAATCCTAGCTCTTCTCCTCTGTTTCTTTCCAGCTGCCTCCTGGCTCCATTTAACACGAGGGTATTGTGTTAAATGAACTAGTACTTCAATCTGTGCTTATTTACTTTGGGAATTTTTCAAGAGTTAGATGCATTTATAGTCTTTCTCAGATCAAACTCTCAAAAATGCTTAAAAACACACTTCCATTGAATTTCTTGGGTTTGTTTTTGCTCAAGTAAAAAAAACAACTTTTTTTTTTTTATTTTATCACTAGTAAATAGTTCCATTGAGTCAAAATCTCAAATGCTCGGGGTTTACCCACTTCGTTAATCACAGCAACACAGCATCTAATTTAAAATTCAATTGGAACCAGTACCAGTAATAGAAGTTAATTCTAAAGGGAGTTTATCACCTTCTGTTCAGTCTTCATTAGTGTGCCGTTCATTCTTGCTTTGACTGAAATCCCCTCTGCTGGTCTTTGCTTTGAGTCTGGGTTGCCACCTTATCACAGGAGGACCCACTGGAGTGCAAATAACCGGCACACTCTTTGTTATCTGAATCTCTTTGTTTGCCACCCGAAAAGCTTTCACATGGTTTTACTCAAAAACAATCATTCACTCAAATTTCATCACACAGCTGTGAACACTGTTGTGAGTCCCTCAGGTGATAATCTTCCCACTTTCCAGCGTCCATTTGTTCTTCCCTAGACAGCTGTGTCAGCCATCGAATACTCAATCATTCCTACCTTTTCTGCAGCAGAGGTGAGCTGTTAGTGCTCAGGATGTCAGGTCAGGTCATGTTATATTAAATGAACTCAATATTTAGTAAAATGTTACTAAATTTCTAAAAAAAAACAAACCACTATTACCTTTGACATTTTTAGGGCTTTATTGTCTCGAGTTTTGGAAAATTACTGTGAGAAGTAAAGTCTTTATTTTGAGGAATAGCCAAGAGGAAAGCTGAAACATCTACTGCCTCTAGATTAAATCTGAAAGTCACTCTAAACAGTGAAGGTTGTTTATAGTAGATGGGCACATTACAGACAACTCTGTTGTGCTTTCAGGTTCTCTTCCAATAAAATTGAGCTTATCTTGGGGTTTATATAAAACTGACTATACCGTTCCTTTACCTGTTGTTTTTAACAATGTAGCTATGGTCCCAAATCCCAATGGTTAACCTGGACATGGGCAGAATGAAGCCAGTTTTCTTGTGCGAGAAATCGGATAAATGATGGCTTAGTTCTTATTGTATTCCAAATGTTCGTGTATTTTCAGCACCACTAGCATCTACTTGTGTCTGAGGGACCTTTTGTGTAGTACTGTTGTGTAACTAAATGTCACTGAATCCTATTCTTTGTTTTGTTTCACTCAACATCAGATTTATCTCTGTTAACATCCTGAGACTGGATCTTTCATTTGGGATGAAATGGAGGCCGGTACAAGCTGAAAACATTCAGGATATCATGGTGATATCTGGATTCACATCCTCTAACATTGGCATTTGGGATAAGCGCTGACAAAAAAACTTGTTATGACCTCACCAAGTTAACCCAAGGTTTCTCCTTGCATGTTCATATGAAAGGGGTGGTGTTGGCAGAATCTAAAAAATCAGAGTTATGGATAAATGTACTGACTGCAGGGAGGCTAATTTTATGAGGGAGGAAGGATATAGAAAAATATAAAGGGGTTAAACATACAATACAGACTGAAAGCAGGAGCATTTGAGAGTGTGTGAGAGGAAAATCATTAAGTATTAAAAGCACTGTATGAACGTGTGTGCACTCAAAAAGACTTGATAAGATCTACTATATAAACAAGGTTTAATGAGGTAAAAAAAAAAATGCTGATTGTCAATTTTAACAGACTAATCAACATCAAACATCTTTCATTAAAAAATGGAAGACTCTGATGGATTATAATTAGGTATTTAATTAAATTCATGTTAAAAAGGCAAATGTTTGAAATCAGTAAATCTAAAAACGAAATTCAAATGTAGGCATAGTCTACTTGCAAATTTCAAATAAGGCACATGTACAAATAGTGTCTCGTTGTAGTATAGATCAATAAAATCTCTCCACCATGTCCTGGGTCTGCCCAAGGCCTACCTTCTAGGGAGACATGACTCACCCTGGAGGCATCCTTGTCAGGTGCCTGAACCACCTCAACTGTCTCCTTTGGAGGAGTAGCTGCTCTACTCTGAGCCTCTACAGGATGGCTGAACTCCTCACCCTATCTCTAAGGGGGAGGCTCGCAACCCTTCCGAGAAAGCTCATTTCCGCCACTTGTATTCACAATCTTGTTTTTCGGTCATGATCCAAAGCTTGTGGCCATAGAGGGTAGTTACAAAGATCAACTGGTAAATCGAAAGCTTTGCTTTAGATTCTGAGACCACCGAAGCCTTCTTCCACCGATATTATGAACAGAATTGTTGACTAATTGTTGACCTAGCGGAGTCCAACAGCCACCGGGAATGAGTTCAGCTTATTGCTGGCTATGTGGACCAAGCTCTTGCAATGGTTATATTAGGATCAAATGGCTCATTGGAGGCAGCACGGTGGCATGGTGGTTAGCACTGCTGCCGCACAGCAAGAAGGTCCTGAGTTCAATTCCATCATCAGACCGGGGTCTTTATGTGTGGAGTGCATGTTTTCCGCGTGGATTCTCTCCAGGTACTCCGGCTTCCTCCCAGAGTCCAATGACATGTACTTTGTGGGGATAGGTTCATTGATCAATGAGTGAATGTGAGAGCGAATGGTTGTATGTGTTAGCCCTCCGACAGACTGTCAACCTGTCCAGGGTGTACCCTGCCTCTCGCCCTATGACACCTGGGATAGGCTCCAGCACCTTCAAATGGATGGATGGATGGCTCATAGCAACAGGCCAGACACCCCAAACTCCCAAAGCACCTCCCACAGAACACTCAGAGGGACATGGTCGAATACCTTCTCCAAGTCCACAAAATGACTGGTTGGGCAAACTTCCATGCACCCTCAAGTTTCTTCAAGAGGGTAAAGAGCTAGTCCAGTGTTCCACGACAAGGACAAAAACTGCATTCTTCCTCCTGTATCCAAGGTTCAACTAACTGCTCTCCTTTCCAACACCCTTGCATAGACTTTCCCGTGGAGGCTGAGAAGTGCAATTCTCCAGTGATTGGAGCACACCCTCCGGTCCCTCTCTTAATGATGAGAACCACTACCCAGGTCTGCCAATCGAGAGGTACTGCCCCTGGTCACCTGTAATTCTTCCACCCCCCAAAAATATCTTCAGCTGAAGTCAACAGTGCTTCACCCGCACTCTATACAGTGCAGATAAATAGTAAATGGACTGATTCTTATATAGCGTTTTCTACTCTTACGGAGCACTGAAAGTGCATTCTACAACATGCCAAATTCACCCATTCACACAAGCACTTTCTTCTGTCCTTTTCAGTGCTTCATAACAAACAATCACACACATTCATACTCCAATGGATGCATCAGAAAACAACTTGGGGTTAGTATCTTGCAGGTAGAGTATTGCTTTCCCCTCCTGAATAGCCTAACGTTTTTCCAGAATCTCTTCGAGGTAGTCAGAAAATCCTCTTCGAACTCCTCCCACACACAAGTTTTTGCTTCAGCCACTGCCTGAGCCATGGTCCGCTTGGCCTGTCCAAAGTCTCACAGGCTTACCAAGCCTGATCGGACTCATTCTACAGCCTGAGGGTTCCCTTCACCTCTAGTGTCAATCATCTGGTTTTGAAGTTACCACCACAACAGGCACCAACCACCTTGCGGCTGCCGCTCAGTGGAGTAGCTTCAGCAATGGAGGTGCTGAACATGGTCCATTCGAACTCAATGTCCCCGGTCTCCCACTTAATGTTGTCAAACTCTGTTGGAGATGAGAGCGGAAGATCCCGCAGACAGGGGCCTTTGCCAAGCACTCTCAGCAAACCCTCACTATGCATTTAGACACTCCAGATGTGCAGCATCCTCCTCTAACAGTTAATCCAACTCATTGCCAGGTAGTGATTAGATTAGCACCTATAAGCACCTCCCATCCCATCCCATCTTACCCAAATGCCCAGAACATACGGTCACGGAGCTCATGATATGATTACAAAAATCAATCAAACTAGAGCTGGGCAATAGAACGATAACGATATATATCGCGAAATAACTTTTTCTCGATAGAAAAGTGAAACTATTGCGATAGACCTCATCTCTCTCTTTTCCTCTCTAAAAAAAACATAAGAACATCCAATCCAAATTAAGTAGTGCAGAGCCGAACCAATCACAGCTGCAGCGTCATGTCACGTGACTTGTTACATATAGCACAAGTGCCAAGCGGCACGTGTGTATTTGTTTGGGAAGCAGCCAGCAGCCGTGTCGGCCGGGTAATGGAGGAAGTGAGTGTGCCGACTAGAGAAAAATCCGCCGAGAGCTTGGCTGACCAGGTTACCGAAGAGAACACAGATGACGGTTCCAGCGTCGGAGACATTGTTGAAAGGAAGGGCCAGAGAAGTAGTGTGGACGTACTTCGGCTATTTGAAGTCTGACAAAAAACAGAGCAGCGCGCACTGTAAATTGTGCCGAAAGCATGTTCCCACAAAGTCTGGAAATACAACAAACCTTTTTGATCAGCTGAAGCAGTGCCACCCACTGGAGCACGCTCAATCTCTGACTGAAAGAACTAATTTGTCATGGAAAACAACCCTCGAAGCAGCAACAGTCAGTTCGGCTTTCTCCAGCGGCTTACCATATGACAAAAAAGCTAAGAGACATAGCGACATAACGAATGCCGTAGCCTACTGTCTTGTTAAACACATGCTACCAATAAACACAGTCGAAAATTAAGCATTGAGAAAATAAAGGCCGCTTTAAAGTCTGAAGCAGTGGGAA
>VUQR01004051.1:16276-31700 GCA_015108515.1 Hemichromis elongatus
GGTTAAGGTGCTAAGGTCACTAAATATCAGGTTTCATTCTTACGAGATTTAGAATAGCACAGCACCTGCCGTCCTCCTCTAACTGTGACAAAAAAAGTCAACACGGACAGCTCAACTGAACATTCCAACGGGACTCATTTTCTTTTTGTTATGATATTAACAAGAGATGTGCTTTCTGTTAAACATTTGGCTGATTATATCTATGATTAAAATATCAGTTTTGCTGATACCGTGTTTTTTTTTTCTTTTTGTTTATCTTGCGCCTCTTTTCATTTGTGCCACAGAAACAAATGAAACAAATGAAACAAATGGATAAATCGGGGATTGACCCACTGACCTTCCGCTTGGTACACAACCTGCTCTATCACAGTCAAACATAGCAAGCTATGAAATTATTAGAAAAAAAAACTGCAAGATATGATAGCCACATTTTAGAATACAAAATTATTAAAGGTAAATGAACTAACATCATAAACGACTGATTCTCTGCATCAATGGTTTAGTGTTACTTAGGTAAACCGAACTACTTTTCATAGATGTGCAGATACCTGCAGTTTTCTTGGTAGACAACACTAAAGGGTTGCTGCACCAGAGAGACGAAGACGATTAAATAAAATGCGCAGGTGCCGTCTTTAAGTCCTGTATCCATTTCTCAATAATGATGCATCCATGGGGGCAATGTGTTGCATCAATAACATGTTGGTTTCCTGTCAGCTGGAACAAAGCTAGCCACTTCCCTCATTTCCCTCAACCCGCATATAAGCAGCAGTGG
Organism: Hemichromis elongatus; assembly: GCA_015108515.1. Lineage (NCBI taxonomy): Eukaryota > Metazoa > Chordata > Actinopteri > Cichliformes > Cichlidae > Hemichromis > Hemichromis elongatus. The sequence goes on from VUQR01004051.1 coordinate 17,049, forward strand.
TATCAACCCTTTTATCTAACCCTCAATAAGTGAGCAAACATCCCCAAAGCCTAAACTATCCCTTTAATCCAGTATACAACAGCAGGAACTGCTGTTGTATACTGTGATGGCAACAGCGCCTTGTCAGTCATAGCTGCAACAGCTTAATATGTTATTTGTGGTGATGTGATGCATTAATCATTATTTATAAAGATTAAAGTGATTCAGTGTGAAAGTCACCTGTGAGTGGCAAAAACAGAGAAAAAAACTGGCGAAATTTGACTTCCTTCAGCCATCTGCTGGCGTTTCATAAGAGCCTGGAATCCGTCCAAGTTTTAGTCCGACTCAAAACTGTCAGCTCTTTCTTAATGCAGAGAACATCCGTCTTTAACAATACTGATTCTTTGTAAGATGATTTTTCTTTTTAAAGATCAAAGACCCAAACATTGTTACAAGCAGAACCTCACCAGTCACATAGCTTACCACATGTCATCGCATAATCAGTGTTATTGATTCATAGTCATTCTCATGCAACCTGTTCCGCCAGCAGTCTCTTCCTTATCTCTTATCAGCGTTCATCTGCCAGCAATTATCTTCCAGTCCTGCGATCTGACCTGCAGGCTGTTCACACGCACAGTAACTCCCCTGCGCAGCACACCTGTTTCTGAAATCACTCCGCTGATAACAACGCGAGATCCGTGTTTCAACTTCACCTTAGGGCAATTCATTAGACTCACAGGAAGGGATTGATGGGGAGCCTGCTCGAAAAGTGCACCGAGGCAGTTTGCGCTCGCTGTTTTCTGTTGCGGGTGTCTTTGTAGAGGGCACACGAGCAAATCGTCGTCCTCCCGCGGCCACCGGAGACATGTCGCCCTCGATTTGGAGCGGCTGAAAACCCTCCTCGCCACTTCGTTAAATCGCAGCCACGCTGGCTCACCTGTTCACTTTGCCAGCACCGCGTCCTCGTTTTTACCTGGTCATAAAATCTCAGTGACGTTACCTTTGCGTGGCGTCATTTTCCAGCTCACTTTATCAGCGTCGATACTCAACAACTAAACTTTTTTAGAGTTAATAAAACATAAATTAAATAAAATAATCCGTCTAGATGTAAAGGTGCAGTAATATATTTATATATTTTTTTATTATTTAAGATTTTTGTGACATTTTTTCATTGTTTATTTATTTGTTTGTGCAATTTTCTATCTTATTCATATAACTCTACATCAATGAACATGTCTATTGCTTACTAACTGTTGGCATTTTTCTGTAGTTGTACAGTCATTTGAAAAATAACATTTTTACTTCCTGTGCTCCTATCAAAAACTAGGCACTAAGATTCAGTAGCACGTGCAAAAAACTTTCAGCAAAAATAATTTGAAGTAATAATTTTCTCTGTCTTTATCAGTCTCTGACATCATTGTGCTACGATACAGGTTTTTGATGATGCCGCTTCAGTTCATTGAGGCTTTGTGTGCACTTGTTTATGCACAGCTCACTTATAGGTTCCACCACAGTATTTTAATCAGGGTGAGGTGGGGATTTTGACTGGGTCATTGCAACACCTAAATTATTTTCTTTTTCAGATATTCTGCTGTCTGTCTCCTGTCTTTTGGCAACGATTTCAAACTGTAATTTTCCTTTTATTGATCCTTTTAATGAAAAACATTAAGCAACCACTAGTTTAACTGCCTCAAAACACTATTCATAATGACCGTCTTTGTGTTTTGTACTGGGAAAACCAAAACTAACCTCTTACCTTCCCACCATACAAATAGTCTATTGTTAGGCATAAAACACAAAGAGGGATAGGAGATATCTCTAATAGCTCATGTACAGTCATACTGAAGAACCCGTATTGATAGAGCTCGATGGTGTTGTGGTTATTTCTCACATCCTTGCTTCCCCTTACTCTTTACCTTGCTGACAGACAGACAGTAGTTTTACATCTGTAGCTTGTATGTGACTCACTGAACAATATTCTTTTGTCTGTACAGTTTAAATAACTCTTTTTTTCATTTTGATTTATAGGTGTCATGCTTTCTGGTGAGTATTATCTTTGTCACTTGGGAGGTCATGGCCTGAATGATTATTCCAGGCTTAGCCACTGAGCATTTCTCTGTGATATCAGCTTTCTCAGAATAAGATGACTTCATTGTCAACTGAAACTGCTGAAGTCCTGAGAGTGAAGAGGATTTTTCCCTCAGGTAAAAGCTGACAAACAATGCCAAAGCTGTCTATTTACATTGCTGTCCTTTCAGTATGTCAGTGTCTAGTTTTCAGTGGAAGAAAATATAGCTGGTTAATTACTGTTTTTCCTTGTACATGTAGAGGCACGCCTGATCATTTTTGGTGTTTAAGTCCCTTAGTCCAAATAGTTTAGAATCCAAGGAAACAGACACGCACCGAACTTAAAGGGCAGAATGAGAACAATTCCTACTATGCAGATGATGGCAGATAAAGTTTTTTCCCTTGGTTTCATTTTGAAAGTATATGCGCATTAATACGGCTCAGCTTTTGTTTTGACAACATGATTTTATCATTTTCACAGCGAACAGCACTTTTATGAAATGTTAAAGCAGCATCTGATAAAAATGTGTTTAATCTCACTTCATGTTACAGGCTTCAAAGCGACCGATGTGTTATGTGACGTTCTGTGAGACAAGAAAATGATGTGCTGTTCAAAACAGGAATTTGTCACAGTTGATTCTGGGATGCTCAAAACGACTTCCTGACGATTTCCTGCATTTAACATTGTTTATGCATGTCTAATTACGTGCATACATACAGATGTTGTTTTATTGTCGCTGTCCGGCCATCTACTTTTACCATTTGTCTTTAAAACATTTTTTCTTTCAAAATTTTACATCATTCCTCATGAAAATGTTTTTAACACTACAGCTGTGACCATCAAATCTTTGTGCTCCTATAAAAACATATAAATGTGCAAAATTAAAAAGATAAGTTCTGCTCGCTCATTGGCCTAAATACCATATAATTATAAAACGGATTTTGCCCATTTACAGAAAAGTAATTTTTTCCTTACTGTGGATCCAATTTTAACAAACACACACAGGGAATTTCCTGTCATTTAATTTTTTATCTATAACTTAATTACTTTGTTGCAGTATGAGTGGCGTTAAGTCTGGGTGTCTTTATCAGTAGGAAAAGCTGTCAAATGTAAATACAGTTAAAAGTCCTAATTGGAGTCTTCATCAGGCCAATTCTGGTCTTGTTGCCACTGATGAGCTGTCCTGTAGTCACTGATGATACTTTGATGCTAAGTTTGTCACAGGGCGGGACGCAGGGTACACCCTGGAGAGGTTTCTGAACTGTTGCGAGGCTAACAGAGAAACACAACCATCCACACCAAAGGCAAATTTATAATTAATGCTTCACCTAACGAGAGTCTTTTGCTTGTGGAAAGAAGCTGGAGTACACAGAGAGAACTCACACAGGCTCAAACACAAACAAGCTTCATATACAAAGACCTTGGCTGGTCACTGGATTTGAACCCAGGACCCGTCGCCTGAGGCCTTTGTGCATTGAGTTTGCATGGGCTCCCTCTACCTGTTTGGACTTCTCCCACAGTCCCAAGACAGACATTTAGATTTTGGGTGCTTGAGGTTAATACAGTAACATCCTGTATAAATGCATGGTTAAAATAAGACTTAAATAAGACACCAGAACAAACAAACAAAAAAACGGCTGCAGTACTGCAACTGAAAAAAAAGAAAGAAAAACCTTTATAGGCACTGCTGCAGAGGCAACATGTTATCCAAATGTAAAAAGGAGCAACCAATGCATGCAGTTACAACGTCATATGCTGGTTGTCCTTGAAACAGAACTGCGAGTATGCATCATTTTCAGAGTGCCAGTCATTGTATTAGTGAGTGAATTGCGTAATACTCCAGTGAGATGGTTAATTGAATGCTTATCTGTGGCAGACTGTGGAGGAGACATGGGCAAGACTGCTGTTGATCTGAGTCACGCAATAGGAGATAAATGGTGTCTGGTGTTTGTAGTGTCAAAGGGCAGAATGACAGATGAGATGCCAAAAATAGACTACGGTAGGTGAGTTTGCGCTCATATAGACAAAGGCAATAAATGAAGGTGATGATGAGGGCAGTCATAACAAACGTCATTATAGATTTAACTGAGACGTCATCATCCCATTTAGGATTACACAGCATATACAAACATTGTACGCCTGGAATATCTTTTAATTAAGCCTTGCAGACACAACAATATAGAAAAATGCATTTCAGGATCAAACGCTCAAAGCTGATAGTTTTGATCTTAGCCCTTCCTGTTTGATTAATATGGATATTTTCAGTGTAAGATGCTTTGGCGTGAGTTTCACCATTCCCAGACACTTTGTTTTCCCCAGGGCAGAACTGTATACAGTATTTTTTCTCCTCATATGTGTACGCACAAGCCATTGGAGACACACACAAGGGAAAGCTTATCTCTACCATCAGCTGAGAAATACTGGGAGCCCCGCTCTGCTGCTTTCAGGCCACAGCAACGGCTGTGAGACATAAAGTAAGAGAGAGAGAGAGCGAGCGCCTTTGTGTTATCAGACGCTCGGACAGAAAAAGCTGTCGAGTGTGCCAGGATTAATGGACATTAGCACATGCAGCCATGAAGAAAGCAGGAAACGCCACAGGAAATGCCTCAGAGGGTGTGTAATGCCAACTCTGATCACTGTCCGTGTGGCACCCGCATTATGTATGCTGATGCGGTGGGAAAATACTGAGGGCTTTTGTACTTAGAGTAGCACATGAGTGGGAGTGCTAATTATGTAAAAAAAAAAATCGGAGATGCTTTAGAAAGTGATTGCAATAAAATAAATTTTAAAAAAAACAAAAAACAGTATTGCAATGAATGCCAGAGTAACAATAACACAATTAACTGGGAGGGTGAATCCGGTGGATTGGTTACATTTTTATTAATGAATGGTAGTTTTGAAGATGAGCATGACCTCTCTTAGGCAGGCTTTCTTGTTATTTCTTGTCTTCAGGAGTATTTCCCCAGGCTTCTTGAAGGACATTTAAAGCTCTTTGGATATTAGTTGCCTTTTGTTCTGTTCTCTGTCAAGATGATCTCACGCTGCTTCAGTAATGATGAGAGGTGGGCTCTGGGGAGGCCAATCCATGACTATTAATGTTCCATTGTGTCTTTTGTATCTAGGTGTGCTTTTTTTGTACTGGCAGTGTGTTTGGGATCATTGTCATGCTGATAAATAAACCTCTTGCCAGTCAGATGGTTTTGTGTAGTGGTAATTTCCTGCATTTATAATTCTGTCAGTTTTGATGAGATCTCTTCCTTCTTCATGTCCTCTGTATGTATTTCAAATTTGGATTCATCACTCCAGGTTTTTTGTAATTTGGCATACCTCAGTCTCTTCTCTTTGATCCCCTTCCTTAAGAATGGCTTCTTGAGACTGAGACTATTTCTGATGAGGCTTCAGTGAACAGTCAGATGCATTTTTCAAGACCTGTGTCATGTTTTTGCTGGATTTTCCACCCTATTTCTTAAGAACATGGCTGTCAAATGATGTTGATTTGTAATAGAAAAACTTGGTTATTGTTTTCATTTCGCTTATTGGGAGTGCCACTTCCTTGGTCCTCCGCACAGTTTCCTCAACCTTTTAAAAGAAAATAAAAGAAGCCATAAAAACTTAGTTGATTTAAATGGATTTCTCTGAGATTTAAGGTGGGTTGAACTGTGCAAAAGCTGCTAATCAGCAGCTGAACGCAGCCATGTCCACAGTGAAAAAAGAGAATGAGCAAGCTGCTATCTAATCTAAGTAACTGCAGTAGGTCTGTCATCACCATCTTTGACCTCATCGAAAATCCCAGGAAATACTGTGAGTTTACAGTTTTACTATTCTGCTGAATTCACTGATTAGCGATGAAACAGTGAAACTCTTTTCTTTCTGTTAAACCAACCATGAAAGGCTGGATGTGGAAGCAGGTGGCGCTGAGGTGCCAGCATAAACCGCATCTCACATTATAAAGGCTGTAGTTATGATACCAGGATAAGATCGTTTCTAGTACATGTTTTATGAAACCTCTGTGATCAGTTTGCCCTTCCGTATCAGCCAGAAGTTTCCATCTCATATACAATCAGAGATGTGTTGCCCACACTTGTTCTGTGACGAACAATAGAGAATGATTGCGGAAATGATTCCCAACTTGTGCTGTTACATAAAAACCATCAACGTAAAAGTAGCACAGACACACCTGCAGCCCCGCAATCCATTAGAGTCTGACATTCAAGAGAGAACTTTCCTGCAGATTGCTGTTGATTCATGGGAAGAAAATGAATCACTCTTTGCCGCCTCTCTGGTCTTCTTCTTTATTTTTCTTTATTTATTATTCCTGCGTGGATGCTTTCTGCGTACTCCAGCTTCCTCCCACAGTCCAAACACCTACGCGTTAGGTTAATGGCCGATTCTAAAGTGGCTTTGGGTATGACGTAGAGTTAGTGTATAGAAATAATGCACTGCACTAAATGAATATGCATAAAAAAACAAAAAACAAAATGAAGCAATGCATGTTTAAAAAACAGAAAAAAACCCCCCAAACACTTGAAGTGCTCAGTGAGATTTGTTGCACTATATAAATGCCAGTACATTTCTGTTTACCTTCTCACAAATCTCCAGAATTGCAGACGTGTGTACATGGGTAAAGATACTGGAGTTAAAGCATTAATAGTGATGATTTGTAAAAGCAAAACAACTACCCTTAAAAAAAAAAGCCTTTTTGAAATGTTGGCGTGGGGTGGATTAACCATTACAGAAACATGAAACATTTTGTTAATTACCAGAATTATTATTTTAGAGGAGCTGTAGAATTAGCCTTACATTAGGTGATGACTTAATAAATGTTTTAAGCACTATATGTGACCAAAGAGCGAATTACAAAGACTTCTTTATTCCACCCTCCTTTCTATGCTCACCTCTCACATCCCTTATATCCCTTATATTTGTTTTGTTAACACTTGCTTCTCTTGCTCGTTGTCTGGGGTCAAACAAAAACTGCTTCTAACAATTGCAAATCTAATCCTCAGAGTTCCTTACAGTGTCTTTTGGAGGGGATTTTAAATATCTCTCTTTAATCCATTGAATCAGTAAATGCTGTCAACAGCCAGAAGCCAGTACACCATGTTTTAAATAATAAAACACCAAATAAATCTGGATGTTAATAAAACAAATGGGCTGGCCAAGTATAAAGTTGGGGTTTCCAACAATAAGTAAAAAGTGCTTTTGTAGGCAGTTCTCATAAAGTTATGGCCCTGTCAGCATAGCCGATCTCTAAATAAGGTTCCACTTTGTTTTAAAACACAAACAGAAGATTTGAGTTTTTCATTGTGATCGGTTTGCAGCAGAAACCTTTGATCTCTAATATCAGCTATAGATCTTTTTAAAAAGCTGCTCATTTAGCAGCACATGTGGACATTTTAGCCAAATGCCTCTTTTTTTTTTTCTCTACATGAACTTGACAAGTTCACTTTAATCAGAAACTGAGACTCAGTCTACCTGTGCTGGACTCTTTCGGTGTAACAACCCCATATAACTTGCTACTCAATTTCCCAGAAACCTGACCTGCTACTACTATGTACAAACATACATTTCTCCTAATCTTGCTCCATCTTTCATCCTCCACTGTCTCTCGCATTTTAGTTGCCTTACATATCACATATCAGGCAGAGGAGAGCAACTCTATCCACCCATTTAACTTTATCGCACACACTCTGGCTGTCACAATCCTCTCGGCTGTTGGGAAAAAGGCGGAAAATGGAGAGTCCGTTAGAAAAGAGAGCCTGTTTTCTTCATCAGTCTTAACCTTGAGAAAGCGATTAGGGGAAGTCTAGGTCGTCAGATCTCAAGAGCTTTTGGTTCACCTCAGACAAACTTTGTTTTTGTCTACCAGAAACGGAGCAGTGTTTAAAACCTCAAACAAGGACCATTATTATCACAATCTGAAACTTTTCCATCTAAGATTTACTGGCATAGAAGTGCTTTTTGGATTTGCCTTCTTCTTTATACAAGCTTGTGTGTGGCAAATGCTATGACATGCCCACACAGCTAAATGAAAAAGCCACAAACAAATTCAAGAACTGAAATATAGATAAGAAAAAATTATTCCCCTTCTTCACAATTTCTTTACTTACATCTATTGATGTCTAGCCACGCAGAAAGACTTTTATTCGTACAACGTTCTGAAACATCTTTTAGATATCTGCTATCATGTCAATGCAATAAATCCATTCAGTTATGCAATTCAGGGTTGTGGAGGAAATGGACCATATCCCAGCTGTCATCAGGCAGGAGGTGGGGCACACCCTGAACGGATCACAGTCTATAACACAGAGCAAAAGATAACCGTTCATATCTATCGTCAATGTAAAATCATATTTTAATCTAACATTCATGTCTTTGGACTCCAGGACAAAGCCAGAGTACACACTGAGAACATCCAAACTAGACACAGAAAGCCCCTGGATTTTTTAACCCAGGAACTTCCCACTGTGAGGTGATGGTGCTAACCACCACATCACCTAAATGCAATACAGGCAAGTTTGTTTAGTGTTCTCAAAGAATTAAGACAGTTGTCCAGGGCTTTTGCTTTTGAATTTTAGAAAGGTTAGACTTTGCATCTTTAAGGGCGTGGCTACTTTAATGGCTACTTTATATAATAAGTATGCTGACACAGGTAGCCTTAGGTGACTTTCTGCTAGGCTCCAACTCAGCCAATTCAAAACACTGAACTAGAGCTCTCTACCTTGTTTGGTGACATTTGAAGTATTTTTAATACAAGTATATGCTAAATCGGTCTACATGATACTTGTACTATCATCCAGTTAACCAGATGATGAGGAAAACTCCATGCTGTGGTGTGTTGGTTAGGGCTGGTGGGTTCAAATCCAGCCTAGAGCAGTTCTATGTGAGATTTGCATGTTCTTCCTGTTCTTGTTGCTCTGTGTTCTCTGGTTTCCTCCTACAGTTAAAGAAGTATTCATGGGTTAGGTAACCGGTCGTACTAAATTGGTTGTAGGTGTGAATGCTTGTCTGTCTCTTTGCTTTATCTCTGTGACATGTGTACCGGGCCGCTTGCTTGCCCCATGACAGCTAAATTAGGCTCCTAAGGAAGAAGATTAGGGCCACTGGAAAAAAAGTGGGCACGTCTTTTTTTTCCACTTTTTTTTTCTTTTTTCCCCCTTCAGTAGCTTCAGCTACTCTACCACCTTGAAATAGAATGGATGGTCTGGTCCAAGTCATGTACCCAGATTAATCTTACCATTGTTTGCTGGAATAATATAACACTACTGTTTTTTCTCAAATTATTGTGCCAAAAATCACAAGGCAGACCACAATGCTAAAACTGAGGCTTCAGACCACATTACATAGGTGGTCCATTTTAACATACGTTATATAGTTTAGCCACAGTTAATGAATGAATTATTTCTCAGCATAAAAATATTTATTACAACATAAATGTTTTTTCCAATCTGTCTAAAGATCACTTGCGCCTGACTGGATCCGGTTACAGGCTCCCCAGGTGAGAGTTCTTGTCAGAAATTTCTAAAAAGAGCTAGAATGTCACCAATACGCTCTTCTACATCTCCCTCCCTACTTTATACATAGCGGACAGATGGAACTAGGCTATCGGTTTGCTAAAGTTAGCCACGCAATTAGTTCACACACTAATTAGCTGTGAGAGGCAGAGGCACAGCAGATTTCCCCAGTGTCGAAAACCCGTTTCCCAGCCTGAAAAAGAGTAAATGAGGTCCTGGCAAAGACAGCAGAAAATATCCAGAAAGAAAAACATGGCAGCTCATACGACAACATTTATCAAAGAGTGGTGTTGTTATGGGAAATGTGAATGGAAATTTTAATCCTCCTTTGTGGGACAAACAAATATTCCATATTGCCTAATCAGGAGTAACTCAAACATCTATATCTGTTTTATATAATACTAGTTCCTCTCCTATAGTTTGGGACCCCCACTAGAGCAGGTAAAATAAATTCAAAGCCCCCCACATACACTCTTGTTTATTGTTGAATAATCTTGTAAAAATTAGACCATCTTAGGGCTTTCATTTCATGTAAATATCTCTCATCCTGTCCCTTTTGCAGCTTGGATGAAATGTGGTTTCACTTTAGGGCCAGGGGTTTCTGAAAAAGCCAAATTCCCACATGCTTCTATTTGTTTTTACTGCTAGCCAAATGTTTTACTTCATTGGAAAGAGAAAATAATGTCTGGTGAGTGTTCCTGCAATGTGTGGGCATGTGTGGAAGCACATGTGTATGAGTGTATACTGAGGTGAAACTGCACGCCTGAGAATGTGGAAAAAATACAAAACAATTAAAGCTCTGTTAAGAGAGTGCAGTGCTGGCAGGCATCTCATATCAGGTGCAGCAGAGACCCAACAATGGAATGCTCTGGAGTGGCGAGCAGATTGATGTCAGACGTCTCACTTGTCATGAAAAAGGCCCAAATGATTCACTTGATGGACAATCTGGACACATTAGCCATTCAAAATGGACACAAGTCACGAGAAGGTCAATTTGATGCCTTCAACCTTAAATGAAATCCCTGCAATTTCCCTGCAAAGTCTTTGATGAGACATATTACTGTTTGCTCTGACATGGTTCACTGATCAGGTCATACAGTAAGAGCCAGTTTTATCATTTCTATTTATGGTAAAGCCTCCAACTAGCACAGCCATAGTCTTTAAACCAAATCTCCATTTCAACAATGGCATCCTCAAAGCACATTACTTTTTTAGATTCACCATTTGCCAAAAGTAGCAGAAATCCAACATTTTCATCATCTGGGTCTTTTGTTTGAGGCATATAAGAAGGCAAATATTTAAAGCTTCCCATTCCAGGCAACATTTTGTAACAATCAGGTTTCTGAGCAGTGTCCAGCAGACTTCACATTGTTTCTCTAAGGGGGAGAAAAAATTCTCTGGCATCATATGAAAGCGGGGGACGCCTGATTGGAACATTCGCTATTCATGCACTTGTACTTCCCTGGAGGGACGGGATCGGGAATCCCACCCATTTACCAGAAAACGAGAACGTCTCAAGAAAACTGATCCCGATCTGATGGATCTGGGTGGAGCTCTGTTAAGCTGTTTTTCCTTTCACTTTTTAGACCAAATCTTTTTATCAACAATGTAATAATCTAAAAAAAAAAAAAAAACTACTAACAACTGAAAGTTGGAAGAAAACTGAAAAGAAAACATCCAAAGAGAGAAAAAAGTTAAAATCTAGTTTTTCCTGCATTGCATACAATGAGTTAATCACGGTGTTGACTGTATCCACCTTCAGTTACTCGTTTGTGGGTTGTTCATCATTCAGTGTTGTAGTCAATAATTGAAAAGCATGCCCTGTTGTGTTGAGATCAGGTGACCCACTTGGTCATTGAAGAATATTTAATTTCTTTGCCTTGAGAAACTCTTGCTTTTGCAGTATGATTTGGATTGTTATCCATTTGCAATGTGAAGCGCTGTGTGATCTGTTTCGTAGCATTTAGCTGAAACTGAGCAGACAGTATAGCTCTGTACACGTCTCAATTCATCCTTCCAACTTCTATCAGCAGTTACATCATCGACAGCTAACCTTTTTACAGACCCTCTATATTTCCATTCATGAAGGCTTCTCTTGATCGTAAACTATTATACTATTATACCTCCTACAAAGCATTCTTGATTTGGTAAGATACTGTGAAGTAGTTTTCCTTAATCATGGAAATAATTCTGTCATCATCCACATTTGTGGTCTTTTAGTCCTCCTTGTGTTGCTGAGATGACCACTTCTTTTTAAGAATGTAGAAGATTCCTGATTTGGCCATTCCTAAATCTTCCAATGAATATCCACGAAATGCAAGCTCAACATTTGGAATTGCCTCCATTTCTTTTTTCTGCCTAATTTGTCACGAAATAATGAGAGAAATTGCCCCTTTTGCCATGAATAGTCCAATTACCTGTTAGCTTTTGAAAAATGGGTTCTATGTTAAAAATGGGCATAAATTTCTGGCCCATTTACACCAATGAGGTGCCATAAATAGTGTAGGAATTCTGTGTGTCAAAGACCCTGGACCCTCAAAGGCCCTAAGGACTGAAGGCATGCGTGAGCCACTGCCTCATAACTTTCCTGTTCCTTCAGTGACAGAGAGCCTATTTATCCCCACATTTTGAGAATAAATCATAGTTGGGAAACACTGCCATTAAATTTTTCCTTTCTTTATGAGCAGTGATAATAGCGGCCTCTCTGAAGGCATTCTGCAGACAAATCTAGAGTTTGTGTTCAGATTGTGCAAATCCAAGACAGTAAGAGATAAGGACTCAGACAGGAACAGAACGGCTGAGACAAATATGCTTCCACATAATCCACGTAACTTGTTTTACCTAGACAGACAGAAGAATGAAGGTGCCAGAAAGTCCCAAGGTTTTGAAAACTGATAATATCACTCACTACTACCTTACTTGATAAACCTCAGCCACCTGATGATCAAAGTAAACAAAATCAGCCTTAAGGAATTTCCCCTATCATATAAACTTATTATTCAGACCAGATCAAATCTAGTTTTTTATTCTCTTTTAAATTTTTAAAATCTTTTTGCAGTTAATTTGCACTTTCTTGGCAATTATTGCACTACCAATCAGTTAACATAAGCCACATACAAATACCATGTTAATTGATACATTTTCTTTACTATTGTAAAGAGCGGTTTAGCCACGGTCAGACATCTGAAGGGTCAGGGGGCTGTTGCAAGTATGTTTCTGTTAAACCTCCAAGAGTGAATCTATTTTCTGAGGCACCTCTGACACTCATCTAGATCTCAACAATGCCCCCTTTCTCCTGTCTGCCTCACGCTTGGCTGGCCTCTGTGAATACGAGCCAGGGTGAAATAATCCATACTCCTGGGCCCCCACACAGCACTTACATAAAGAGCACCCACCTAACCACACATGCACAACTGCACATTTTAGTCTTTAAATGTGTTTTAGAGCTCATTGAAACAAATGCACAACCTCTTATAGAGTTGGCAACCACCCTCAACTTTAAGCCTCAACAAACTATAAATGAGAATTCACATTCACAAAGGACAATAAATAAAGCACACATTTAAAAAAAAGAGTTGGTGCACATGAAAGATATAGAAAAAGTGTACCTTAAACGTCCCAATCTTCCACAAAAGTACATAGAAAACTTAGCTAACAGCGCCATCATGTGGAAATGTTTGGAAATACACAGACATTTACACTTTTAGCACTTAAATTTGTGAAAACACTACACACACACACACACCATGGTATCTAGTGTCTTTGGATTAGTGTAAAGTAAAAGAAAAAATAAAAGTATGGGTGCATTAGTGCACGTAGCATGGGTATCTTACACACCTGTGATGTTTCATTCAGATGACATTGCCAAACCACTTTTGGCATGCACTACATTTTTATGGCTCCAGAGTAAAGTTCCAGGTGCTTTGGAGCATTATGAAATACCAAAGGAGAACCTGAAAGTCCTGAGCAGCTGAAATCTTACACCAAGCAAAAATGAGACCACATGTTACTGTCAAAAATACAGCTTAGTATTTAGCATTTACAGTTACAGAACAGTTTCAACATTTCATATGCTGTCCCATTTTAAATATAGGGATCGCTGGAATTTGAAATCATTGCTTTAAATTTCCACAAACCATTATGATTTTACACTGTCCCAACCTTAATTCTCATCCCAAAGGTGGCTGAGAATGAAGAAATAGACTAAAGTTTATTGAACTATAAGTTCATTATGATGTTGTAAAATGTATCTCTTCTTTACACCTAAATGTTCTGTATTTATAAGGCACAGGGTTTAGCCCAAAATAGCACCATTATAGGCATCATAGCACAGAGGGAGTGAGTTATTTGGAGGGCAGACCTACTGCACTCTGGCTGGGATCCATACTTAACACATAATCTGTATTATCTTTAGTCTGCATGTTGACACATTCCGGATGCGCTGAGTAAATGACCACAGAAACAAGTAAGACTTCATTTTCTTGTATTTTGCTGATGGGAAAATGTAAAAGTTTATTGATATGTTTTGTTGAATACAATAATGAATACTTTAGTTGATTTTTTTATTGTTTGGATTTTGTCTGTTTGTGTGCTTTTATGCTTTAGTCAAGAACTGATGAGGGTCTTTTTCCTCCTGATCTGTCATACCAGTATTTTCTTGTGAGCCTTTGCCTTGAAAAAATTAAATCTGGACTCAAAAAATTACCCTCATAAATATGACGCAATATTTTTTTGAGTAAAATGCAACGCAAGTATTTCATCATCACAGCAAAAACTGTATGTATACAGGTGAATTTAATTTGGCCAAGTTCCATTAAATTTAACATTTTATACTATACTTATGCAACAAAATTACATCAGTCCATAAAATTTACATGTTATATAACATATATCTATATATCTATATCTATATATATAATGTTATATAACATATATCTATATATACTTACTGTATGACCTGATCAGTATATATATATATATATCTATATATATCTATATATATCTATATATATATATCTATATCTATATCTATATATCTATATATATATATATATATCTATATATATATATATATATATATATATATATATA
>VUQR01004054.1:17200-34989 GCA_015108515.1 Hemichromis elongatus
TCTAGCCAATGAAAAAAAAGCAGAGATGTAAAGACACGAGAAAGAAGTGGCAGAGGGCGTGCTCAGTTAAAAATAATAAGTTAAAAACAATACATGTTTAAGGTTCGCTGTGGCTGAAGCTGAATGTTTAAATGTAATGTCACGAGACGTTACACACTTGCTTTGTATTACACTTCTTCTATCACTCAGGCACTCTTCACAAATACACCCAGACACCCTACACCCATATATTATATTGCTTGTCAGTGCTGTGTAGAAGGGTTTAATCTTAATTAGCAGCCAACATTAGAGATGTTTAGACGTGTCTGTCAGCACTAATCACTCTGAGCTGTGCTGGTTTCGAGCAAATCAGCCACACTTGACCTTGTTCTGCTAATGATTGCCCTGTTAGCACCTGTTCAATCTGCCACAGGTAAATGTCCCTGTAATGGCTGCTTCTTGTATAAAGAGATAGAAGTACAGAAAACATGCTGCAAAGCTATATGATGACACTGCTATGGACACAATGGACTGCAAATGTGCAAAGGACCTTGACTGGTAAGCTGAACCTCAGTGCACAGTATGCATGCACTGAAGCATGCACGTGGGGGTGTGCGTCCATCTGTGTGAGTGACCTCAGTCTGTCCACCATACTGTATCTCCGGCTCTTCGGACTTTGTATACCCTTGAGAGTGGGAGGTTGCAGGCGTTTGATGTGGCTGACAGTCGCCTCCTCTCTTCCTCTGGCTTCAGATCAGTGGCCAGGGCCCTCGTGGGCCATCCCGGTTAAGATGACCGCAACGGTCAGCCGCCAAATCCACTAGTCAGGTTCTCCTCGGTCACATGACCCTGCTCACGTGACCCAGTGGGGGCAGCCAATAGTGCTGCTGCCCTCGCTTCTTCATGCGGTGGGAAAACATTCCAACAGCTGGCCTCGGACAGTTCCAGAAACATCTGCAACGTCCGCCAGTGGTGAGAATCTCCCCCCCTGCAGCTTTAGAACTCAACCTTATGATAATAGAGTCGGTGGATTAAGGATGATATTAAGGGGCAACGCTTTTTCTTTGATATGCACTGCGCTTGTCTCCCATGATGCAAAGGTTGTGGGAGAGCACGTTTTTAGAACTCCCTCATCATATCAGTGTCACACACACACACACAGCGTGCAATGCTCGGAAAAGGTGCTGGGGTTATTTCTTATCTTCAAGCAGATCTGAGTGTGTGTGCCGGAGAGCGCTTCATAGCCTTTGACATATCTTTAATTTGAAGAATGTTTGAAGTATGATGCAACATCAGCTGCTCTCACTTAGCTCTGAGCCGCTTTCCTCTGAAAAGTCCCCCTTACTTACTCAAATTACCAGAGCGACAGCACAAGTACCACACTATGTGTCCGTTATGGGGGCAAAAAATGCTTTAAATGCCTTCTTAGTGCACTTTCATTGAGAGTCATATTTATTTTTACGGTGTTCATTTAAAGCGTAATGATAAAATTTGAGGGGGGGGGGGGGGGTCCAAAATGTGGAATTGATAAGATCCGTATTTGTTTTGGAAATTTGTGCATGGTTAGTGCACCACTGAGACACAGTCTCCAGTTTGAGGGGCTGTTATGAATAATATTCAGTTTAGCACATGGTTTCTTTGTTGTGATGTGGATGTGAGCATATAAAGAGGGTGGAATTAAACAGCGTTTCCCCAATTTTCCATAATGTGTTTGTGGAAGTGTCCGGCAGAGATCGTTTTGTTTTCCACTGCGTTTAATTTGTTTCTGTTCTTTTTAACCTGAAGGAAGGCGTTTTCACTAAACCTCTTCATCCTCTTGTCATGATGTCATATGAAAGGTTTTTGTTATCTCCGATTGCAACCAAAGCCACTCATGTCCTATTGTTAAGGTGAAGTTATGACATGCCGAGTATCCAGTGCTAGGCAGCAACAGAAAAAGTGCTTGTGTGTGTGTGCTATAGCTTTGACTTTACCCCTGACTCATGGAAGACTCTGTTTCCTCACTTGCACTCTCTTCCTTTCACATGCTACTTTTTTCATTCTTGCCATCATCCTCATCGCATGAGCTCATTTTGTTCATTTACCTTTTCAGCTCGGCCCCTCTCCATCTACATCGTCCCTGGTGCTTCCTGTTGGTGCTTTGCCAGCTCAGAAGTCTCGCTCTTTGGTACTTTGCTGTCCGTTGGCGTTTTACATGAGCATCACAGTTACTATTGATACTGGAATTTGATAAACAAAGACAGACAGGATTGGCGGCACCTAACCTGGCTGCAGCTGCAAAGAGGGCGCCAAGTGGACAGCCCTGAGCTGAAAATCCCACTGACTGAGTTTCTGGTCACATTTACACAGTACTAGGCTTTATTTATTGTAAATGAATCCGTTCTGCTTGGCAAAAGTTATGTGGCATGTGCTGCCCAAGTGTTTAGAGTATATATATGCATAAGGTAAATGTCATCCTTTCACTCCATAAGCATTAAATTGCTGCAATCATTACATCCACATACTTTGTCAAAGTATTTATCAGGTTTTTTGTTGCTAGTGTTAGTTAATGTGTATGAATGAATAACTGATATCTTTTTTATTTTTAAAAGCAAAAATAAAAATAACTAAATAGCACAGACTTGTTTATCCCAACCTTATAATGCAGGCCAAAGGAATGCAACAAAATGTGATATGATCCAATATAATTTAATAGAATGTAATCTAATATAATGGGGGAATAAAATTGGATCTCATTTTGTCTGACCTGACGACAGAAATGTTGTTAAACCCATACATCATGCACAGCAGTTGAAAAGAGAAATGCTAAAGACAGTAAAATAAATAAGATCTTGATGCTATCTGAAAGAATAGATAGCATCATTAATTACATGTAAAGAATAAAAATGCAAAATGTAATTTTTTGACACAGATGTTTTAATTTAAAAAAAAACAAATATAAAACACAAATGACGTTCCTGTCCCTATTTCCATCCGTGATTAGCAGATGTAGGAAATCTTCAATAGACTGGCATCTGTGTAGCATTTTTATCTTATTGTCCACTCACAGCAGTTTTTTTCTTCTCGACATTTAAATGAAACGGCGGGTTTCACCCTGGTTGTCTGTCTGCGCCGTCGAACGATGCACAGCGGTTATAATTTGCGATGGCATTGTCTTTGACCTCTCACCTACATGCATTGACCTTGTCTTTCAACTCCAAGCACAGACACGGGCCCTCTAGCTGCTAGCCTTTGGGTCGACTTGGATAAAAAGCTCTCCGTTATAGGAAAAGGAAACAGCACATGTTGAGTTTGTTTTACATGCAGCTTAATGGATTCCCGCTTATGTGTGCATGTGTGAACGTCCGCTTCCCTTCGCCACTGGCCCCGAGGCGCAGACACGCGTGACCACCACACACCGTGCCTGGGGACAGGATGGGCACCCGCACATATGCCTTTAGTGGTGGGGGCTCAGGAGACGCAATGCAAGGGCAGACGGTTGCCGAGGCGGGCACAGCGGGCACAATAGAAGGATGTGATATATTGTTTTAGCCCATGGGGCAACAGGGCGAGGGCTACCAGGGTGCGAACGTCATGATTTGACACATGTGACAGAGCCGATGACTGATGGTAGTAAGAACTGAACCGGTGCACGTGGTACTGAGCCCAAATCTAAAAGTTGAACTTTTGACTGTGGCCCATATAAAAGTGTGTTATCAGTGACAGAAGAAGGTCAAGAATGGAAGGCGAAAAAGGTTTGGAAAAAAGAATACTAATACAGAGCAGGTGCTGCCAAACTAGCTTCAACTGAGGCTATTTGCTAATTATGCAGCAAAGCAGCCACAGCTTATTCACCGAAGACTCCTGAGCTTACATTTAGACTAGATTTAGCACATTTCAGCTGTGTTTAGCAGCCACATATAATTTGATAAGGCGACAGCAGTGTGAATGTAAGTTGGAGTTGGTTAGAATGTGGAATGTGCCACAGCCAATCAGGCGTCTCAGTGTCAGGCTGACAGCCAATCAGGTCATGGTACTTCAGTTTCCCAGGAGAGCCCTGAACTCCACGCAGAGGACATTTCTGAGGAGATCATGAACTTTTCACTCCAGGAGATCTCTGCTTCCTTTTCTCTTTGCATAAATTGCTTTTTTCCTCTCTCTTTCTTAGAGAAGTATGTCTCTCTGGTAATTGTATTTCACTTGCCAAAGAAATGTTTCCTCTCTCCCTCTGCCCCTGATCCCTCTGTCTTATTCCATCTCTCTGTCCCCCCCACCCCTGGCCACTGCTTCACTCCAGTGATGGGAAAAGAGCCGGAGCAGGAATTTCTGTGTCTGCGAGTGCTGTTTGGTTAGACAGAGTCATATAACACGGCGATGGTGCGCTCACATGTGCCTGAGCGTAGAGGCAGCAACAGCTATTTACATTAAAGAGCCCAGAGTGGGCAGCGCTGGGGCTCCCAGCCCTCCATGGTTACATTAAGTGAAATAGAATCAGCCTAAACCTCACCACTCAACACTCTCTCTTTCTCTATCTCCAACACTTTTGTGTGTCTGCCTGCTTTTCTCACACTTTTTCCGTGGTCAGCCACCATCACGCTCTCCAACATCTCTGAGTTAACTTAGTTACTTCTGCACCATTTCCATTCCTTCCCTTTCTGCTCCCCCATGCTGTTATTTTTCTTTTCTTTTTGGGGGGGATGCTGGTAATGTTCTCACCCTCAAAACCCAGGCAGTCCAGCAGCATCAAGCCACTACTCAGACTTTTGAGGCCATGCAGAGCAGGCTTTCAAAACAACGGAAGTGTTTTCACATCCACACAGGCAACGTCACATCTGTCACTGGTAAAAATCCGCCGCTTTGCTCTGGCTTGCTGCCACCCTCCCTCACAGTGTGTGTCCTGTACTGCACCATCTGGCAGGAGTGTGGAGTTGTGCCTCACCTCCACCTTTACCTCTTCACCTCTGTTATCCAGCTGCTTTGGGGAAAAAGTAGAAATCGCCTCCCTCTTACTCTTACTCTCCCAGTCCACGTGGAGAAACATGGCTCTGTTGATATAAATAAATACAAAGAAGGGAGGGATATCACATTCTGGGAAATAAACAATTACTATATATAAATATGCGTCACACAGAAGGAGGACAAAGCAGCTAAGACTGACTTTGGGTTGTTAATATCATCGCTTTCAGTCATCTGTGGTTCCCACAGCTCCCAGCTAAATTCTCAAAGCTGGAAGCATGCACTCAAAAAACACTTTGCCCTTATAAACATGAAGCATGAAGTAAAATGCAAACGAAATATATATAATCAATCTACGAGTAAGAGTAAAGTAAGATTTCATTACTGCATCGAGTGTCTGTTTCAGCTTCACCTGTCAAACAGTGATCACATCTTGTGTTTTCTTTCGGTTGCCATGAGTTTTTTGTGTCTTCCTTCTTCAACTGTCAGTTTGTGGTCTCTGAGCCTACACTTGGTTAGAATCCATCTTTACTTTCTGTCTGAAAGTTAAGAGATATTTTGACAGTTCGTAGTCTCTCTAGGGCCAGATAAAAGTTATTTCCCGTGTTTCAGATAGGTTTCCTTGCATTTGTCTTACTTTGGTTTACTCTGGATGGTTACAGCACCAGCTGACACGAGGGCCTATTTCCTGGGCTCAGTTCTTTGGTTTGGAGCGTTTGGGTTTATGCTAATTATTCTGTTAAGAGTTGAGGCAGCACTCAGCTTGAACGCCTCAGTGCTTTGCGGGGTTGACATACTTGTTAGCCTGGCATTAGCACTGAAAGAGCAAGAAACATATATGAACAGCCATTACTTAAAAGTGAAAACGGAATTAGATTCAAGTGCAGAACTACTGAGGTTTGCTAGATATGGGACATCAAAGAATCAAAAAGTGTCGACCCCTTTAAAAACTAACTTTTTTAAAAGTATCTAGTAAAATAATCATGACTCCTGTTCTTTAAAAAAAAATATGCCATTATTAAGAAGATATGACCTGTGTGCAATATGTTTGGTGTGCAACTGATGTGACTGAGTAATTGATAAGCCAAAGTGCTCCAACACTAAAATACTGTAGCGTGTTTCCACACCTCATGTGGAAGCTTTGAAACTTTGCAGACATAAAATAAAATGTGATGACATCTTTGCTCCTTGGTAATTATACATCCATATATGTAACAAATACACATTGCCACAATGTTAAACTTGCCCACTGAATCCCTTTTTAACCTTTAGAGTGTTTCTGATTATCTTTGGTCTCTTTGTATAAAAACACTAACTAGCCTATGGTACCTTTATTAAAGTAGTTCCTAACTGCTTCTTCATATTTCATATTTATGTGCAGATATTAGAGTGGTGTCAATGGTGTTATCAGCTTCGAAGTTTGGTGTTCCCCCCTCCTGCTGACCCACTCTGGTGCTTGGGGTTTGGATCATTTTTTGTTTTATTTTGCGTGTCTTTGGACTTCACCATCTGGAGTATACGGCACACACACAAACACACACACACACACTCATACACACACTCACAAACACACTACTGCTCCTCACATACACTCGCTCCAACACACAGAGTTACCATGACTAATAGAGCGCCTCTTGGCAGGCGCAGGCTGAGTTCAAAGGTTAGCTCAGTGTCAATAAATAGGGGGGGCATGTGATTGGTTAACAGTGGCTCAAAGCATTACTGTAGCCTTCTATGACTTCTTTAAACCTGGCCTAAAAATTTCAAATCTGAAATTTAAGCAATTTACACAAATACATATACATAGAGAGAGATGTTATTTATGCTGATCTCACTCAATTACTTGGGTGTGTATGACATACCAATGAATAAAAAGGCTGATCAAATGAAACCTCATCTGAAGCAGATAATAACAGTTTCAAGACTGATAAAGATCTGGTTATTTTCCCGCATTATGTTGTTTGGTCCCCTGACGTGAGCTGCTGTGAGTCCTGACTTTGACCCTACTGATATGAAATCCTTTCCTTTTTAACCAGTTAGCGGGTTCCTCCAATAGGCTCCTCAAGAAGACAGGTATAGTGTTTCTCCCTGAGCTTTATACTTGCGCTTGACCCCAGCGCACAGAAAACATGTTAGATAATGGGCACGGGCCAACTAGTGGGGCCATGTAACAGCGTTTGATCGGAAAATCGCAGACGTGGCTGAAATGGACGGAAATCTGATTAGTAACCTTGGTGACAAAGCGTTAGGATCCATGAGGCTTTGCTTCAATCAGATGTGACAGGCTGAGTATTTGTCCTCAGCTCCGGCACACAAAGATCACCTCATACTGCAAGGGCTGAGTCGGAGCATTAGATAAAGTGCTGCAGAGCCTAATTGAATGCATGAGGCGAGAGTGGTAAACAGACATCTGATTGTGTACCGATAACCTGCACCATTTACCTGATTTAACTGTTCCCAGTGTCCTAGGTGCCATGTAACACCTTATTTTCTCCAAACAAACCAGATGATTCAGTATCTACAGACCTATCAATCATTTTTATAGATTTTTTTTTTTTTTTTTTAATGTTTGTGCTTTCTTAAAACTTTGCAGGATGCAGAGCCAAGGCAAAGCAGCGGCCAGGAAAATCAGCAACCTGAAGGGTGAAAGCAGATTCCAGTAGTCAGGAATTTCAAACCATAACAAACATGTCAGACCTATTTAACAGGCAAAGGCAGGCTGCGTGGTGGAGCCACGAGGTGTATATTGTTTCTGATTAAGCTTTTCTCCGCTCATGTTGCTACACTTTCTAACAATTTACTTTCAATTCATTAAAGCGTCAAACATTATGCTTTGCTATCACTATAAAAAATAAATCAGCCCTGTGGGAAGAGTGAAGCAGAACGATTGATTAGCTGCTCTGTTCTGGGATGCTTAGTATCTGCCTCTATTAACTACCCCAGAAATGGTTTTTGAAAACATGCGTGTTAAATTAATTTACAATCTTTTTACTTTTGCCAAAATCATGCTCTCTGTAAGGCATCCATTCAGATTCCTATCTGTTTCTTAACCCTTAAAATTAACTGTCTCCTGGAGTTCTTTGTCTCTTCCCTAAGGTCACGGATATTGATATCAAAAGGTAACATTTCACACCAACACACCTCATCCGCTCTCTCTCTCTCTCTCTCTGTGTCTCCCCAGGGGGACAGTGTACAAAAGGGGTGAAGTGACGGACCACGAAAAGCAAGAACGGCACTAATTTCCCAGACATCTGCGAAAAATGTAACCTTTCCGTCGCTCTCATGATGTCAGCGAGCTGTTGTGTTCAGCGGGGGATTGGGCTAAAACACTTGTGGCGGAGCCAAGGTAAACCGTTCCAAATGGAGCGCGGCGCGGGAAAAGGGACACCATCGCAACAAAAGGAGTTAGATATGGATCGTTGGGTCTGCGCACCGGCCCCAGCTTGAGCCAATTATTGGTGTCATCTTGATCCAATTTAATCAATCTGAGGGGGGACTCGGGGAGGAGAGGGGGAGAAGTGGACGGGTGCAAACGTTGGTCAAATATCCTGAGCTGAATGTAGTGCTGTCACCCCCTCCACCAACCACCCAGCCTCTAGCAAACACACCTCTATTCATCGCAGACATTTCTCCAATAGTCAATGAGCTTTTGATCAATTCTAACTGGAGTCTTCAGTTTAGGGAGACCTCAAGTCTGCAACCACCTCAACAAACGTTACTTTCAGTTCCTCGAAGAGCATTACTGGGAAACACAAACAATGAAGGAACATTTCATAATATTCAAATTTTAGGTAAATGTGTCTGAGCCCATTTTCTTCCTCTGTGCCACTCCACCTTAACCATTTCTTCCTCTGAAAATATAACAGAAGATACAGCCAAGCTCTCATTGCCTAAGGACATTGGATCGAATTGCTTAGCAGGGCTTGGAGTTTGGACCTCAGTAATGATTTTTTTCCTTTGTTTTCTAAGGTGGTCCCGCTTCACTGTTTCAACACTTTTCCTCCTTTTTTTTTTTTATTACCTTTTATTCATCCTAAGTAGGGCATGAGTGTTTAACATGAGTGCTCCACTTTCACAGTTAACACACTATTAAGTGTTTCAATATAAAAATATAGCCCCTTCTCACAGCAGGAACCTTCCAGGCAACTAGACACCTCTTTAGGAATTTAGGAACCTTACCTGTGTTTTGACCAGACGATTCAAGGATTTATTTAGGTCCTTGGCCGTAGCTCTTTGTGACTAAAAAGCATTCACTCTGTTGATTTTTGTGCATTACTGAATAATGATCATCATCACCCGGCAAACATTTTAACCTTGAATGGTCGTTGGCTAGAGGTGTTTTCTCAACGTGTACTCAGTCACGGATGTTACCTTGATCTTTGTGCTATTTTATTAATTGTATACCTATTTCTATGTTGTTACTTAATTACTTGTTCGACTTTTACACTCAAAAATTATTATCTACTATGTCTGTTGACTAGAATATAGTAAAAAAAACCAAAAAAAACCAAGATTTTTTTAAAATCCCCTGTATAGAGTGACAAAGAAAAGTAAAAACAAACAAACAAACAAAAAACACTCCACCTTAAAAGTCTTCCAAAAATCCAGACATGAAATTCAGAATATTTTCAGTGCAAAACTGTTGTGTAATGCGTATGTATACTGTATATACTATATACTACATACGCACACACTGAGAGCATTGTGATTTTGTGAAACATACCTCCTCAGAAAAAGCACTGTTAAAAAAAGGAAGTCGACATCAAGCGATGATGAACTGATTCTGATGTCTGTGAACAATAAAAGGAAGAAACTGAGATTCTGATTTCCCCCCAATTCTAATAAGGAGGTAGCAGCAGGGACAATTTCATGGTTTGATCCAGGAGTTGAAGCTGTATCACGACTGCTTTCGTACATATTTCAGGATGTCAGTGGGACAGTTTGAGCTCTTGTTGGCAGAGCTGGGACCACATCTGAGGAGTCGGAGGAATAATTTCAGAGAATCGACTGACACAGAGCAATGTCTATCTGTAAGTCTGAGGCAAAAGAGTATTATTTTACGATTTCTATATCACTGTGTGTTCAGTACCGGTGTGAGTTTTGATCTACGAGTGAACTTCTTTTCGAATGCAGTGTACTGATTGGTTAGATGTGGCTACATTAAGAATAGGTGAGGTTGAAAAATTTTTTTAACACATAAAATATTTGCATGAATTTTATGTGCTTGCTGTGTAAAGACCTTAAGGGTGACGCAAACCCACAACCTCTTGTTTGAAAGCCCATAACTTAACCTGTTTGATTCTTACCCTACTGCAAGTCAAGTCCACCACGCTGATGTCGATGCTAAAGTTAAATGCAGACTGGCGCTCATTTTTGGTAACACAAAAGAACAACAACACCTTTTTTTTCTAAGAAAGTCAACTGTGATGGAATCATTTTAATATTCCAACATCCAATAATATTCCATAATACAATATTTTAATGGCTCTTATCTTGCAAAATGCTGATTTTACAATTCACCTTTTTCCAGGACTACTCATCATCAGTCAAAAACACATTCGAAGATTGCTACCTTTTGCTGCTTTGCCATGCAGGAGACTTTTATGTGTTGTCAGTTAGCCTGTGGAACCATTTGGAAATGTTGCAGGGAGTTTTTAAGGCGGGAATATTGTGTCGTTACTCTGCCTCAAACATGACATAGAGCGACGATAAACTGAAAGACGACGGCCACTGTTTCCACTTCTGTCCAGTCACACATAAAACATTTCTCATTTACGTACCTACTCCCTTGTTAACTCAGATAGTCAATCATGATATCGCATAGTTGTTTTAAAGAACTCATTTGCCTCCTGAGCAAAACCAGATTAGCATCTGTGTGAAAAGGCAGCGCCTACTCCGTGGAAGCCTGACGTCACTGTGCCAGCATGCTCCAGAAAATCGCCCACTGTTGCAGTCATTTATCTGGTTGCAGCAGGTTTTTTTTTTTTTCACAGATTTAGATGGAATTTTATTTAAATTATTTAAAAATGCTATATATACCAGTAGGTGTAGTTTTTTTTCACAGACATGCAAACTAATCATGAAGCAGAGTCACTTGCCAGCCATTAAAAGAGGATCTTTTTGTTCGGAAAAAAGGCAGTTGCACAAAAGAGGTGTAGCATGAGCTGACATGGAGTGCATTAGCAGCATCGACTTTAGCGGGATCGAGTGCAAACATCAGAGGTGTGCACAGGACCAGTGCTGTAAGAAAAGCACCACTGACTGTCTTTAGAAGTAGTACAGCTTGGCTCAGAGATGAACAAATGAAAACTTCCACGTAGCTCAAAACAACGCTGGACTGTTGCAACATGAAAAATGAAAAAGGGGGCTGCCTGTAACAGGAACAGGTTATCTTTAGTTATTTTAAGTTACTCAAAAGACAGTCTGTGGGTTCAGACTCCTATTTAAAGAGGAGCATAATAACTCCATGTTTCTAATCTTTCATGTGTAAAAACAACATCTCATATAGTGTAGGTGTTGGGGTTTTTTCCTGTTATCTGGCTTATTTGCCTAACTCGCACAGTTCTTCAGATGTCACTGCAAATGCAAACGGGAATGAATAAATGGGACTTTTATTTCCTAGGAGTCGCGGCTCCATGGCACCTAGGATATTTGGTTAGAAAAAGAGGGCCTGCAGTGTATGTGCTGACCACTGAGCAGCTCTACTGAAGTACTGAAGTGCATCCAACACATACCTGCGCAGTAACAAGCGTACACTCAGACACGCGGTGCATAGCGACTGACATCGAATCAGCGTTTCAATCTCCAGAAGTCTGTTCAAATAATTAAGGCTCTGGAAAAACAATAGACATGGCCGGTTATTATTTTTCATCTAAAGCCAGGTCGCGTTCCCAATTACTCTAAAATGTTGTGATGACATGCTCTCTGTTTTCACTGATAATATTTATATTATTCCAGGTAATGGGTCTCGGCAGGGGAAGCGAAGAAGATGGTTGCTCTTAAAAGGAGCTTAAAGCTGTGTCGCAGCAGAACGTGAGCAGAAAAGTGTTTGGATTCACTAAACTCCACTTTTATTTTGCTTATACTAAAGTATGTGATCAGATGAGCTTTGAAGGGTTTTTTCATGTATATTTCCCTTTTCAAACCTTGTTTCATATCCACAGACTGTACACCGTTTATACGAACACATTGTATGTTTTTTCTACTAGTCTTTGCGTCTTTTCGTAGTTTTTGCTGTAATTTTCTTCACCTCCTGCCAGCCCTGTGATGTTGTGGCCGTTCAGGAAGCCAGTGTGTGCATCCACAGGATTGTAGCCAATTATTTGGAGCCCACTCCAGTTTTCTAAATTAAAAATGGCCTCCTTCCACTGTTGACCTTGGATCGGCTTTCCATTTCTTATTATTATTAGGTTATTAACGCAAACCCCTGAAAGTATCTTTTTAAAGTCTAAAACAAATTTGATTAGGCCTCTTTACTCGCACCGGTACAGACATACCTATCACTGTCTAACTCCTGTCTGCTCTCTATTACCTTCGACACTGAAGTCAGTGAGAGAGGCCGGACCTGAAAGCTTATATCCCTCTGCACGCCGCACGAGGCAGAGGGGGGTGCCGGGTTTGCAGCACATTACCGCTTTATTGAATTAATTATGATAAGGATCATAACTTTAAACGCGGGGTGAGGCGTGGGGCGTTCTCCGGCACGGATTGCTTGGAGCAATTTCTCTTCTGAACGATGGCGGAGGGGTTATTGGATCTGTCAGGCCTGAACTCTGTGGCATGGTAACGAGGTCCATAAGGTAAGTCAAGGTTGGGCACGGTTCGCCGTGTTGATCCCTATATGCCTGCAACACAGGGAAATTTGTACTACATACTGAACAAATAACAAGAGAAGAGAGGGGAAAAAGAGGTGACTGGTGAGGCCTTGCTTTTCATGGCGCCTCCGTCCGAAAGCCCGGAAGGTCATGTGGGGTTATCCCCAGGTCTATTTACAGTTCCAGTAGATGCAATGAAGTGTGTCATTATATTATGATGCTGCTTGGATGTTGCAAAAATTTCAATTTTCTTCCACCTGTCCCAACTCTCTCAAAGGACTGTGTGCTTGTGGTTTACAGATAATTCTTCCATGGGGTCCAAATAGCCTCAGAACCCAGTAAGTGGCCAATTACGGCGACACTGGCGAGACCACATGAGTCGACAAAGCTATTTTTGTCTAATGCAGCTGAATTAAGGTTAAAATGAGGTAAAGGACGGGGTTAGGCAGAGTGCTGGCATGCTGTCATGTCAAGCCAAGAGGTTAAAGAGACAATATAAGTCGACAGAAAGCTTAACAATGCAAGGATGTGCGCGTGCACGTTGGCGTAGAAAAGCTGACCTCCTAGTGAGCGTACTTCAAAGCCTTGCATGCCCATTGAGAGTCCTCTCTTATTTCCACCAGCAACACTGAAAGTGGTACTGAGTGGTAGTGAGAAACATTTGTGGATTTCTTTGGGCATTACAAAGGTAAAACGTCAGCCAGCGGAGCTGAGGGAGGAAGGAAATCGCTGCGGATTAGCCGGTTTCGGGTTAGCGGCCGCATTCATCAATAGACCTCCCTGGGCT
Source organism: Hemichromis elongatus (assembly GCA_015108515.1). Classification (NCBI taxonomy): domain Eukaryota; kingdom Metazoa; phylum Chordata; class Actinopteri; order Cichliformes; family Cichlidae; genus Hemichromis; species Hemichromis elongatus. The sequence continues at coordinate 30,716 of VUQR01004054.1, forward strand.
GTTGATGATGTGCAGATATTGTTTTTATTGCTTTGAGCGCCCACCAACGTTTTAGCACATCTGACAGCTCTCCGAGGCTCCTCTCTTTGACTTCTCAGACATGTGAGGTGTGTTTTTTTTTTTTGATGTGCACGCCCCTACAGGCATGTGTGTGTGTGTGTGTGTGTGTGTGAGTACGGCTGAGAGTTAAATATGTGCAGATGTATCATAATATTTTCACTGTAAGAAAGTGTCTTGGAGGCACAATAACCTGCAGCTGAATCAGCGTGCTGCCCCGCCACGTGAGGGCCTTTCATAGGAGCACTCCAAGTATCTGGAGAATGTGAAGGCTCACTCTGGGTGAACACTCCGCTCCTCTTTCTGTTTCTGCTTGTACACTGGTCGCTATTCGCGGTGTTTAAATATACAGAGCCCGTCTGGCTTTATTATTTTCACACACACATGCTCTTGTAGAAATATCTGCACTGCTCTGCATACATTTTCATTAATAAAAAAAAAGGGTTTTCTGGCACAGACGCATTCAAGCGATGACAATAATTTGTCATATTTTATGCAAACCCAAAAACATGCGAGTTTTATGGTACTGCAGCTCTGCCCCTATTTACTGATAAAGGGGGTAATAAGTCGGGAACCGCACTGGGAGATAAGATGCAGTTGCAGGCTTGTACAGCTGGCTCTTGTTTTAGGTGGGTGGTGGGGGGGGGGACTAATTCCCAATCAAAATACATCAGCATCAAAGAGCCTCTAATGAATCTCTGAAGAATGAAGGCAGGAATCAATTTCTAGATGTCTGTGTGGTCTATAAATGCTTTAATGTTTTCTTGTGGCTATGGTTGACAGTGATGTCAGGATGAGTGTGAGTGGAGCATGTTGTGTTTGAAAATACAGCAGCCTGTTTAGCTGTGCTATTTTTGAGGGATGATCTCAGTGCTGTTGCAGCACTGCATTGCTAACTGCTTTTTAACCCCTCCATCAGCCCCAGCATCCACCTTTGAGCCCTGTTTACATATAAACAAATTCTTTGATTGTATTTAATAGCTACCGGACATTTCAGGCTCTGTCGCCTGGGTGAACTGATTTATTTACAAGCCCTCATGTGTCAGTCAGTGGTATCCCTCACTGGATTTGGTAATTGTTTAAGTTTCTCAGCTCAAAGTTGACAAAATAGAAGCTCAGGGCCGACTGCTCACTTAGCATCAGCAGCAGTTGCTTAAAATGTTTTCACTTGAAGGTGCTGAATGCAGTTCGCTTCTTCGTGTTACTGTCACACCGGAGAAAACAGTGGTTGGAGACCATGGCACAGCCAAAGTGACTGTAACTGTGTGATTCTACCAGTTGGCAATTACATGCAATTTTTGTGTTATAACATGGCAGTTAACAGTGAAAATCACAAATCTGTTGCAGTGACTTGACCTCATGCCAACAGTAAAAATAATTATGCCTCACAACAATCATGTTACTCTCCACTGTCTGTTAGAACTGTTAATTAGAAAACTGTTATCCACTATTGTGTCAGTGTGATGTTATTTGAAAAGATTAGTTTAACTCGATTAAGACGTAGCAAATTAGCTTGTTAACTTGGCTGGAAGAGCGCTAGATTTTCCCTTTAGCTTTCTCAGGGATGACGCAGTTGTGCACATCATCCAATACTCTCCTGAGTCTTCAAAAATGAAGCAATCCTTGTAGAAGCAACCAAAAGAAATGTCCAACTTCAGTAACGAAATGAATGCATGTTTGTGCCTTTAATGCACTTCAGTGGAATTAACTGACAAAAAATACAGTCTACTGCGTGTTACATTTATGGTAATGAAATCTTAATATTTTGTATTATTTATCTTGTTATCAATAATAAACCGAGGGCCGTAAACACACTGTTCATTTCTGCAGCCTCTAATCAAGCAATAACTTAACCCAGGCTGAATTTTCAGCAGGCCACCTTCTGACCTTCTGAAGAAAAAAAAACAATCACAGTGTCCACTAAACATAGAGGCTTTAATTTGTGGAAACCTGTGCATGATGTCATGCTGCAATCCATATCCAAATATTGCACACTGTAAACACCAATATGTATATACTAAAAACATAAATGTGGGCTAAGGGATATGATTTAAACATGTTTGTTGGTTTGAATATTTTTCAGCAACATAAAAAAGGGGTTTTTTTACATTACACAACCCGGGTGCATAAAAATAGAAACACTAATAAACACAAACAATGTTGGTCCATCCAGGCCTCCTCCCCTCCCTCTTTTGATTCGATTTGCTGAATACGCATTCTGCTGAAATGTGGACTCTCTTGGAATGACAGCCTGAATGAACTCCACAGAAAAGCCTCTTTCTTTCACACTCTGGGCCTTATTGGCTCCGCTATCTCTTCATCTCTGGCCTGGCTGCACCTCTCCATTTTTCTGGCCTGCTCTCTATCTTTTTATCTCAGTGTCCTTGCTTCTCTCTCTCATCCATCGGCATTTTTTTTAATCCTCATCTATCCATCCTCTTATTTTTCCCCTCTCATTTTATCATCTCTTTTTCATTTCTTTTTTAGCCCAAACACTTTTATTGGTGACTTAATTTACTTAAGATGATTTATTTATTTCTTTGTATCTCTCCCCCAACCTCCTTCTTTCCTTCTCTTTATCCAGCTGAGTCTGCAGCAGTGGTAGTTTTGTTTTTTCTCACTTGTCACTTCATTATTTGTTGTGCTACGGTACAGTAAATGTTTCTGATAGAGATAGGAGCTGCTGCAAGAGCTCTCCTTCGATTGTTTTATGTTTGTTTTGTTATCCTTCCCTCACTCTTTTTCTCTTCATCTCTGCGAGGCGAGCGGGACCGAGTCTTTATCTGGTAGCCAAGTTTACAAACTGGAAGGAGAGCGAGGCTTAAAAGAAAAAAAACAGCTTCGCTACTCTTTAACGTAAACACCAGCACGTTAACTAGACCAAATATTTACCTTTCGCCCCTCTTCATCCCTCTGTTCAGCTTGCCTTTCACTTTGCAGTGCCACACGCTGCCAGATGGATATCACATACTGGCTATATCAATAATTTGGTTGAATATAAGGAGCCCACGGTGTTTTGGATTGTGCTTTAATGGGTGTGTTTGTGTGTGTGTCTGTGTGTGTGTGTGAATGGCTGTCTACAGGTGTCTCACACTTAAAATACACAGAAGACAAACTCATAAACACCTGTCTTGTTTTCATATTCATTTTTAAAATAATGAAGCAGACATCGTCTCACACACACATACACTTGCACCTTGCACACGCTTTAGAGTTTTCTACTCGCGCTCAAGTGCACACACTCACACAGAGGCACGCACATGTGCACACACACACACTTTGGACGCTGCTTTTTACAAGGTGAAATGAGGAAGGATATTCATTGGTTTAAATAGCCACAAATTTACACTTAAAGCCAGCTGCTGATAAGCCGGCTTTATACATGAGCTACTTATGTCTGTGTGTGTGTTGAGCTCTCTCGGTGCTTATTGTGTTTGTGTGTTTTTTTAGGGGCACAGCTTTTGTTTGTGCCTATCAGTCACCTCATCATTCTCTTCCTGTGCCATGTGCTTAATTTTTGTGTGTGTGTGTGTGCGTGTGTGTGTGTGTGCAAGCCCTGGGATTTGTGTGAATGGATGTGATTTTTTCTATTTTTTTTCAGGGTCAAAAAATTTGTGTAATTTTTGTCAGTGGCCAGATTTGAGCAGTTACAACAAAGAAAAATTCCCCACTCGCCCCTGCGGGCGGTCAATCCTTCAAGCTCGGGTCCTCTACCAGAGGCCTGGGAGCTTGAGGGTCCTGCGCAGTATCTTAGCTGTTCCTAGGACTGCGCTCTTCTGGACAGAGATCTCCGATGTTGTTCCAGGGATCTGCTGGAGCCACTCGCCTAGCTTAGGAGTCACTGCACCTAGTGCTCCGATTACCACTGGGACCACCGTCACTTTTACCCTCCACATCTTTTCGAGCTCTTCTCTGAGCCCTTGGTATTTCTCGAGTTTCTCGTGCTCCTTTTTCCTGATGTTGCTGTCGTTCGGGACTGCTATGTCAATCACTACGGCCGTCTTCTTCTGTTTGTCTACCACCACTATATCCGGTTGGTTGGCCACCACCATTTTGTCCGTCTGTATCTGGAAGTCCACACGATCTTAGCTCGGTCATTCTCCACCACCCTAGGGGGAATCTCCCATCTTGACCTCGGGACTTCCAGGCCATACTCAGCACAGATGTTTCTGTATACAATGCCGGCCACTTGGTTATGGCGTTCCATGTATGCCTTG
>VUQR01004059.1:4743-25136 GCA_015108515.1 Hemichromis elongatus
TTTTCTGGGCAATTTTTTTTTTTTTTTTTCATTTTTTATAGATTGAAGGTTTCACCAAACTCTCTTCAAAAAATCTGCTATAATAGTTTTCAGTAAAATGATCTAATACCAGAGGTTGCTCCAGCCCCTCATTTCATCCACCTTCATCCGTCCTCTCACGAAGACAGCTTTTTTTTGATTGGCTGCGCTTTGTAAACAAAAGGTTAGGGATTATCTGTTCTCACTGACATCATAAATAGCCAAGACTAGGAAAAAAAAAAAAAGATCTGGGACCGAACATTTAGAGCAGCTTGAAGCCTGAGATCTCCCAGTGTACCACTGTGCATATATGATAGAAAATGAGAAGAAGTTTAAAAGGTCCCTTTAATTAAAAAACAAACAAACAAAAATAATTTTTCCTCATTCTTGTTTTATAGTTAGTATTTTTTTAGTAAAGTAAAATGCTAAACTACATGAAAGATGCCCTTAAAATTCTAAATGACTTTATTAAAATAAAAAATGTAACATTTTTAAAAGCATTAGTTAAATAAAATTAAACCAAATAAATATTTTTTTTTCTTTGTAAAACTTTTAAGCATTAATACAGTTTCCCAAACGTTCCCATTGGACGTTCTGTGTGTAAGAGTTTTAAAACGATGGATTTTTTGAATGGAGTTTGGTTCTACTATGACTCCAGGATGTGAACGCTGTGAAAACCTCTCCTTTCTTGAAGTTAAAACTTCAGCCGGTTAGGAAGGGTTTTCACTAGTAAGGAAAAGGAAACGCAACACTTGAAGTGATCTAGTACTGAAACTTAAAAAGGTCAGATGGTGGTCATCAGATGTGTCGTAGCACTTTAATCAGATGGCAGGGTAAAAGCTAGCTCCCTCTGTAGGGGTGACGGCAGAGTTGCACCTTCCCGGAAAGATCCAACTCTGGTAAAGGAGTTTAAAAGGAAAAAAAAAAAGGATGTAATGCTATCGATGAAAGGCAAATGTTGTTTTTACAGTTTTTTAGTTGCATCTCGTGGAGGAGCAGATGTAAAGTCTACCTAGCAACAGCGACACAACATTACAGACTGTGCCTTAAACACTGGTATCGTTAATGTACAGAAATATTATTTTCAAGGTTTACACCACACATTTTTTTTTTTTAATCACACATTTGCACAGATTTGTGTTTTTTGTGCATTCTCGTTGTTACCACATTGTGACTGTTTGTCGACGCTGTCCACAGCACTTGATTGTCACTCGTTTGCGCCGTTTATTACATTGTGTAATATCTCTACTATCAACCACGGGGTGAACACGTGGAGGCGGTATCCATTCCAGGCTAAGAGAATAAGATTGGAAGGCTTCATATTTCATACTTTGTATTTTTAAAGTCTGCTTTTTAAAATGTGCTTTAAGCCATAGTATATTTTATAGACCAATGTCTGTGGGCTGTGGGTGGTTTAATGGTCTGTGGATGAGACTTTGGATCTGTTCTTATCAGTTTACTCCTGTGCTGCCTTTGTTTATTACGTAAAGGTGGCCTGCCTTACGTGTCTGTTTGGGCTTAGTGCCCCGATGTTAATATATATGTTGTGAATCGGCTCAACAAACTGTGTCAGAGTGAAAAGATGAATAGCTTTCATCTGTAACGCTAAAACCCCCACCTGAGCACTAAAAGCTAATCATTCCTTGAACTTCTGAGTATGTATATAAATGTAATGCTTAAATAAGATGTATTTTGTAAAGTTCACGTGTTTATTAACAGTTTATAATGTATTACTAATGGATAATCTATTTAGTACTTTTTTTTTTGTTTCACCGATGAAGACCAATCTGCTTTTAGTAGTTCTGCTCATCCAACTGAATTTCTAACACGTGTCATTGGACAGAAGTACAAACGGAGCTAAATATCTCTTGAAATGCATTCCAGGACAAAGTGAATAATCTCATTTCTGACGTGGAAGGTGGCAGAATTATTTCAAATGTTGGTCTGGACTGTTTAATCTCAGTTAAAAAACAAACACACGCACAGTTCAGTAAGGCAACCAGGCTTTGACGACTCTTCTGTGAAGCATTGTCAACTCTCAAAGTGCTTTTCACTTTTGTAAATCGGAATTTTGTATGAGTGCACTTGTTAATGTTTCTAATATGGAGTCTGATATTTTTCCCAAAACATTTAATAAACAGGTTTAACCAACAACTGGTGTGAGTGTGTGTGTGTCTGATCATGTGCTTTCACAACTGAAACCTGTTATATCAGCGGTCCCCAATCTCTTTTGTGCCGTGGACCGGTTTATGTGCGACAGTATTTTTACGGACCGGCCTTTAAGGTGTCGCGGATAAATGCAACAAAATAAAACCAGTACCGGTACTAAAAAGAAGAAAACGTATTCATAACACACGAAAAAAAACACACAGGCAAACTGAGTTAACGATATATATTAACAATAAAAACCCCGAAAACCATAAATTGCTATAACTGTGTTATATTACAGAACTAATGGGCATTTGCACAGCTTTATTGTAAGTACAGTCCTGAGTTGCACCACATGTTTTTATATTTTTCTGGAAAAGGTTGTTTGAGCCGTTTAAATGCTCAAACACAGTTTATAAACTCTAATCAGTCAATGCGTGCCGTGACCCGCATTATTATTCAACATCATCATCGCTTACCAGGTTCATGAAGAACCTCTTTTGTTCTCTTCTCTGTGAAGATGACTGAATAATATTGAGGTCCAGATTCTGGGGAGGCCAGTCCATGATTGACAGGACTCTACTGTGTTTGCTATCCTGGTTTGCTTTTACTGTATTGGCAGTGTGTTTGGGATATTAAGCTTTTGCCTATTAGTTTTCCAAGTGGTTTTGTACAGTGGACCAAAAGCTGATGGTATTCTTTTATCCATAAATCCTTTCATTTTGATAAGATCCCCAACACCACAGACTAAAGTGCAGTTCATCAGGTTTCAGTGACAAGTAGATGGATCAGCGAGTCCTGACTGAGTGTATCTCTCGGGACCTATGTCAGGTCTTTGCTGGCTATTTTTCCATCTTTCTTAAGGACATAACTTTCAGATACTGTTCACCTGCTCTAGGTATGGTTTTTTCTTCTTCTTTTTTTAGTCCTGCCACTTTTTAGTCCATCCTGTCCAGTCTCCACACTTCACATCACACCAAAATATGCCAAGTTTTCACCCAGCAGCTCTCTGTAACTCACCTTTTTGTTTCAGATAATATCTTTTATGCCTGTCTTGTGTTTTGTGACATGCTGGCAGCAACGAAGTATGTTATATGCAGAAACAGCACTGGTTCATCCTTTGATAAGGTTTGCTTTTTATGCTTGAATGATTCATGATGATTCAATTTTAAGTGGCTTAACATACACAAAAGCATTCTTCTGGAAATCCTCGTGTAAAAGAAGTCGACTGAAAAGACCACGTTAAAAAGTGACGCTGACGTCAGCCTGTTTTTATTACAATATGATGACGTCAGCCTATTATTGTGACGTTACATGTTGTTGTAAGTGTGTTGAACAGCTCTCTCCATGCCCTTTCATACGATACTTGTTTCCTTGGGCAGTAACTATAAAGGTTAAGGTCAAATACAAGGCCTGGTATATTGCTGTGAAGTTTAAAGACAATCCACTAAGAATTGTGGGTAATAAAAAGTTAGTGTGTGTGATTGTGTGTACAGCGTCTATTTGTGTCTGTCTCTACGTCGGGTGAGTGCTGAGTATTTGTTTATGTGCACGTTTGTGTCAGTGTGTGCCTGTACGTCTGTCTATATGTCAGGTCGGGTCTTAGACTCCGCCTCTCTGGGAACATCATAGGCTCTAGAAGGTATGGACGCCCATCTCCCCTCACCACACTCCCTGCCAGAGACTGATGCCCTGAGACGTCGGTGCATTGGTGGTTCTTGATGTCTGGGGCTGGGCGCTCATGTCTGTACCGGCTCACTCCTGGTGAACGCATGGCGGGACCTGGCGCCTGTGGCCCAGCTGGGCCCCTTCTGGGGGGGTGGGGGGCCCTCAGGCCTCTGTGCCTGGAGCTCAGTCCTCTCTGGCACAGCTGACTGCTGGCAGAGCCCGCAGGCACGCCACTGCAACTCCCTCTGGCTTTTACTTCGTGGCTGCTGGGTGACCCCTCGTCTGGGGTTCTCCTCAGCTATTCCCAGGAGGGTGGCACAGTTGCCCCTCCGGTGGTCCTCCTTAGGTTCTCGTACTCTGGGGCCGAGATCTCCTCCATACCTGCTTCATGCCCTGGGGGACGGGGCTATGGCTCCCCACACTTCCTAGCACATCATTACATGGAGAAACCTTTTCAATAGAAGCACGCTGATCCACACAGGTGAGCACACGGGTGTTCACAGAGACAAACTACAACTTTCTTGGCTGCTACTTCAATCCACACAGTGTGCCGTCAATCTTGCATGCTGCACAATAACATTTAATGTTTAGTATCTACTGTTATTTACTGTTAGCTAGTCTATTGTGATGATGTTGTATCTATTATGTTGTTGTTTTTTTGTTTGTTTTCTCTTCTGTTTTTTTTTCTCTGAACGGGTAAGCCAGATGATTGTTTCTCTCTCTTCCCCCCTCTTTTCACTCACTCTTCTCTCCTTGGTTTTTCCTTTCCCTCTGACCTATCCCTCAGTCATGTCTGTCCCATCTATATCAACAGAAAATAAAATAAATACATAATTAAAATAATAATAATACTAGATTGCATTTATATAATGCTTTACATTCACTCTCACACTGGTGGAGGCGAGCTACAGTTGTAGCCACAGCTGCCCTGGGGCAGACTGACAGAAGCAAGGCTTCCATATCGCACCATCGGCCCCTCTGGCCAACACCAGTAGGGTAAAGTGTCTTGCCCAAGGATACAATGACCAGGACAGAGGGGGATTGAACCGGCAACCTTCCTGTTACAAAATGATCGTCCCAACCCCCTAAACCACGGTCGCCCTGTAATAAGGGTCAATCAAATGGACCAATATGGCAAGGCCATGATGATCCACTTTCTTGACCTTCAGACAACAATTCTGGAGGCTAAAGAGCCAAACGGGACGGCAAATTAGTGATTTTTACATTTTGTCTGACCTTGAACTTCACCCGATTTTCACCAAAATTAAATCAGCTCGAGCTGTTATTGGTATCTACCATCACACAAAATTTGAAAATGATGATACTGAAAACTGGATGATACACTGCTAACAAACAGAACCAACGACATACTGCATACTAGGACAATGTCCATCTCGTTGAAAGCAAAGTATGAGGAGTGGATCAAGACTTGCACAAAGCTGCATGTCCCAGAAAAGCAAATGAACAGTAAATCAAAAAGTCAAAGTTTTTGTTAAAATACTTTATTAAGAACTCTGGATGAAAAAAGACAGGAGTGCATTAAAGTGCAGCAGAGAGTTTACAAAAATATGTCAATAAAAAAACTCCACTTGAAAATGCTAGAAAACGCAGACTGCACGAGTTAATTTAAACGTTTCTGATTTTAAAAAGCAAACTTAAATCAGTCAATATAACTGTAAATCTTTTTTCTTTAAAGTGGAGGATGTTGGCAATGCTACAAAACTCTATTTAGCTGTTAAAATGCATTTTTGTGTAAAAACGATTATATAAAGCCAGTCTACAAACGCATGCTGACAGGATACCAGGACAATCTACCAGTGTGACGACGTTCAAAGGGAAATATTTCCGTCTAGTGGTATTTAAATGCACTCCAAGACTTGACTTGCACATGGTATAAACATGCAGCGCATACCCAGATAAATGATCCTCATGAGGGTACGATCACATCAGCCAGACCGATCTACCTACGAGACGACATTCAGAGGAAAATACTTCATACAAGCCACAGAGAGCGCAAGAGCGTACGCTCAGCAGTGGAGGCTATAGACTCAGAGCTAATACGCATAATGCACTGATATAAAAGTGTTGGCACAACCTGAATAGTGAGGACTTTTAAATACAGAGAGCTACATCACACATCATGATGCATGCACGTATCCAGGTACAGACTGGTGTTAATATCAGGTGCAAATAAAGAAAGAGTTAATTTAAATCCTGTAAACAGAGACACTGTTGAAGCCAGAAACACATTAAGACCCATTAACACTATTACAGTATTCAGAACATGGAGAAATAATAAAATGCTGAGTGATCATTTTGTCAGACTTAATGCTGAATACAAATGTGAGCTCCGTGGTCCACAGCATGCAGCTGTTTCCTTGGTCCTGATGTTTTATCACTTGTTGTGTGCAAACACTGTGAAGAACAATGAAAAATAGGTTTCAGTATTCTGATGCTCAAGGTTGGCGGATTCAGGAAAACTCAGGTTTCTTACATTCAAAATCAAAAGCAAACACATTTAGGATATTTAGAAACAAACAGAATCTGCTAACTCTGCGTTCTCCAGATGCTGTGGGTGTTTGGTGTTGCGCTCAAAGTGACTCTTAAAAGACTGAAGCAGTAAACTCACTTCTCTCTCTCAGGCCTTGTCCAAAGCTGTGCACCAGTCTGATGAGGCCCCAGAATAAAACCACTTTGATCACCAGTGAAATCAAAGCCCCGGTTACAGCAGCTGCCTCCACCGTGTACGTGGTGTCCTGGAACCATTTCTCCGCCACCTGCGATTAAAGCGAAACCATTGTTTCCCCCGCAGGCGCCCGTTTCTGAGCGCACGGCTCACCCAATGAAGGGAATGCCAACATGCGGCGTTATTCTCACATCACAGAGGCCACCGCTGCTGTGATGTGGGAATGTGCTTTACTGAAGCGGATCTGATTGAGCAGCGATCGTGTCAGAAAGTGAACTGAAAGGCTGCTTGTTTTGGGGTTTACTGGCAATACTGAAAAACACTGGAGTATAATTATTGACCAAAAATAAGCCACTCCCTGTTGACCCTGATGAACAAATGGCAAACTTTTCAGCACAAATAAACGTATCTGAAGTCTTGGAATAAGGTTTATACGGTCTATAGTTGTTTCCATTGTGTTGCTGTGAATCCTGTGAATTGAGACTGTATAAGATGTCCCCAGGTTAGCTTTTTCTTTTAGGAACACTTTGTTTAGCCAGTGTTATGCTAGCCAATGTTAGCATCCACATTAATAACACAATGCACCCTGCTACCTAAGGTTTAGCTCTACCCTCAACCTCGAGGCTTGAGGTAGCCAACAAACCAATGGGAGACATCAGTGGCTCTGCAATCTGCTATATACCATCTATGAAACTACAAGCACTTTTACACCCCAGCGCCAACAAATGTTGTTGCAAACTTCATAAATCCATAACAGAAAAGAAATCCCATAAACTAAAACACAAAAAATCATATTTAATGTTTGAACTGAGAAAATGTCCCACAGAGAAACAAGCAATGTTTTACACTGTAGCATCATTTGTCTGGGAACTGAGGAGATCAGCTATCTGTTACTGACCTGTTGCCAATGAACCTAATCAGCTTCAAAATGTTACTCCAGATGTTTCCTTTTAGTGCCATTTACTTTCCAGACTTTTGTTATCCAGGTCCTAACTTTCCTGTTATATTGTGAATAAAATATGTGTTTATGAGATTTGGAAGTCATTGGTTTTTATTTACATTTTACTGATGAGTATTTTACGAAATACTCATCACTCAGTCACACTGTCGCAATTTTCTATTAGAAATACTCGCAGATATGATAAAATGTGTACTGATCCTCAACAGAAAAACAGCCCCTAACAAAGGCAACGCCGGATCATCCAGACGCTGTAGAAAGTTAACATACGAGTTGTGTGACGTACTTTGGGACAGTCACTCCTAAGCCATTTATGCAGGATTATTATTAGGACGACTCACTTCATAAAGCACACTCACATGGAACGGAACAACAAAATGTGCGGATGAATAAAATATTTGAATGAATGAGGGAAATCTCAGCCTACCGTGTACATCAGATACACAAAGAATGCCACCTGAGGAACGTTCTGCACCATAAAGATCCAAACCAAAACTTTGGCTTCCTTTAAAACCTAAAAAACCAAAAACAAGTGGTTACAATAGGCTGCTCTTGAGCTTGTGATTATTTAAAGTATGTCTATGTTTCCTTTTTTGGTTTATTTTCACGTGGAGTGACCAGAAGATGTAAAAAAAAAAAAGGATCTCACTGCAACAGCGCCCACAACTGTAGTCAGGATGGCCCAGAACACTCCGACAGCCGCAATGATGTTGTTAGCACCAGACTCAGCCAGGCTTGTTGTTAAGATCAGGACACACAGGCACAACTGAAAAGGTCACACCAACAGCACAACATCACGTCGGCTCTGTTAAAAACAAACTCGCCTTACTGTAGGACGCTGCATACGTAGGAGCACGTGCAGGACGACACGCTGCACGTGTGAAATGCCAAAAATTTCTACTAGAAAAAAACAAAAGGAAACGTGTACCTGAGCCTGCAGGTCAAAGGTCACCATGGAGAAACAGAGGTTTAGCAGAAAATACTGCTCTTGAAGGCACTCCAAGGCTCCGCCCACGCGGAACGCCATCATGTTGGGTCTCCGGATGAGCAGCGTGGTGCAAAAGATATGCACGACGCCCAGGGTTAGGATGCACACGAAACGCACCTGCCACACAAACAGATCGCCGCTGCTCACTCAGTTTGTGCTTCAGATTGGTGCACGGTGGAAATTTAGAGGCTCTGCAGTTATGACATCAAATTATTCTCCTACCATTCGTATCATTCACCTGTCAGTAAAAAAGACGGCCATGCTGCAAACTGCATGTACAGTGGACTGTACGTGATAGTGACAGTGCGTCTTGGAGCTTTGCATGCTTTTAAACAGAACGACAGTGGAGCAATAACACGTTTACCACCTTTTATGTATGTTCATAGCAACACAAAGCTGTAACCATCAACACGTAGTCTCAGCATTCACTAAAACCACACACACACTCACACATGCACGGATCTATGCTCATGCTCATAAGTGGCTGATACATACAGTTAGAGTGACACCAAGTGGTGGAACTAAGAATCGTCTTAACATTAAGTAATCATTCCTGATGCCTGCTGACACGTTTCCTTCGATTATTCCTTTTTTGTTTACGTCCAGCAGCTGGCAAATACGCAGGTCCAAAAGTATTTTGGGCGATGCCACAAATTTGTTTTAGTTTCTCCTCTTTAAACCACTGAAGTTGATTTTAAATCAACCTGTCAAGCAGGTGTGAAGTGCAGACTTTCAGCTTTCATTGAAGAAGTTACCGACAATTTTTACAGTCCTGCATTTTCAGGCTCAAAACTAACTGGATAATTAAATTAAGCACATAAAAGCTCTGGAGTTCATTTCAAGTGTTTGGTAACTCTTACTGGAACTCTCTTAATGTGAAGCCTGAAGACATCATTAGGCTGAAAAATCAAACGAAGATTTCAGAAAGACAGCAAAAACGTTTCGAGTGTCCTGATCAACAATCGGGCTAATTCTTAAAAAGTAAAGAAAGCACTGGGCAGCTCAGCAACGCCAGCAAGCCTGAAAGACCACCCAAGACAACTAGAGTGGATGATCGCTAAGTTTTCCTTGGAGCTTGGAGCTAAGCAAGTCAAGAACACTCTCAAGAAGATATCACTGTGAAAAGTGCAAACCACTGGTTACACTCAAGAACAAAAAGTGAGATGAGATGTTGCCAGAGGAATCAAAAAGAGCCTGCAAGGTTCACAAAAAATCTTTGGATGGATGAAAAACTGATGGCAAGAGAAAAGTGTGGAGAAGGAGAAAACATACAATCAAAACATCAAACATAGTGTGGGCATGTATTTCTGTTTAATGATGAGTGCTGATAGAAAGAGTACGCTCTGCTCAGATTCAGCCAAATACTGCAAAGCCGATCAGACAGTGAGCTGAAGCAAACTGCAAAACCAACCCAAGAGTTTGTCAAGAAAAAGAAACAAGGTATTACTGAATGAACAAGTCGGTCACCTGATCTCAGCGTGCTCAGCTGGAACAGCTCTCCGAGCACGTTTTCAGTTACTGAAAACAAGACTGAAGGCCGAGAGGGTCACAAAAACCTAGCAATGGGAGGGAGCTGCAGTGGAGACCAGGAAGAGCAACTGAATGGAGGAAACGCAGCATTTGGTGATGCTCGTGGGTTCTGGACTTCAGACAGTCAAAAGACAAAACAGTCATATGATGTTTGTTTGTCTAATCTTGTTGGGCCTCTTAAAATGGAAAACTGTGTACAACTGGATGTAGAGAAATATTTTGTGGAAAGAAAGTTGAATGAAGTCTGCACTTCGATCAGAGGCATGTTGATTGTTTGACTCAAAATCCACTGTGGTGGTGTACAGAGTGAAAACTACAAAAATGGTGTCGTTTTTGCAGCCATCAGTCACGCAGGACTTATGGAATAGGTTGAAGTTTAATATACTTCTGTAATGCAAATGATGTTTTGCCGAGTTTTTTTTATTTTTTACGCTGTCTTAAATATTTGCTCATATTGACATTAGCATCGTTTTCTGGTTTTCTTATGCAAATCCAAATCAGTCAAAGTTCTATTTGCTTTTTGCTCCTCGCGTTGGCGTGTCGTCTCACCAGCAGCTCATGTTGGCCTTTCGTCCCCAGCACGGAGAAGTTGACCACTGATCGAATCATCACCACCAGCACGCTGAGCACGAACGCCACCAGCTCCTGTCTGTTCTCCTGCAGCACGCCGCGGGTGATGTAGTAGATGCAGAACACTGCAGGGGCCAGACAACACGCAGAGCTCACACGCAGCACGAGTGGTTTGAATGAAGATGAAGTATTTGCACTGCTATGTGTGCACGCCTCGTCTCGATCAAAACATGTTAATGATCATGAACAAAATCAGTTACTTTGCTACTCTGATCATCAAACATCTCAGATTAACATTTAATCTACAATAAGCTCCACAATTTTTAGTGACTATGGGGTTTCAGTCATTTTTTAATCATTGCATTTTGCTTTGAGCCCTTAGTTTGTTGGAAATGAAGCCTCGAAAGCTGCTTGACCCTTTAAGCAAAGGTCATCATTCCCTCAGATCTCTACAGGGCAGGTAAAGTCATTTTATGGGAAATGCTTCAGCCAGCTGTAAACCTGAGCTATGAGGAAATAAAGCTAGCTCAGTGGACATAAATCCTCAATGAACACACAAGCCACTGGAGCCGGCTCCTTCCACCGAAGTTTTCATCATATGATTGTAACAGAACTTCTGCTTTTTCAAAGGAGGCGGTGGGGGCGGGGTGAACGCTGCTAATGTCCTTTTTTTTTCTTGCTCTCAATGAACTCACGTATTCCGACGAGCTGGATTAGCGACACAGTGAAGTTGTCCTCGTCGGACGCGCTCGTGTACGTGTGCTGCTTGTAGAGGCTGGACACGGTGAGGCCGAGCAGCGCCAACAGAGACACTATGGCGAAGCAGAAATAGAACTTCAGCAGGCACGGCAGCTCCGACCACTGTTTTATCTGCAACAGGATGGAAAAAACAAAGAATGTGAAACAACCTGTGATAGCCACAAAAAAAATAAAAAAATAAAATCACAATCAAAGCCCAACAGGAATAAAAACAAGCGCTTCATTTCCTGGCACGACAGCGTCGGTATCTCACCGGTCCACATGGTGTCGGGATCAGTTCCTGGTGTCTCGGCCTCAGATTTGGAGAAAGGTCTGAGCCGTATTGTGGCTGGTTGCCCAACAGAAGACTGAAAAAGTAAACAAACTGTACATAACTGCAGAAGATCATATTCATTCTGGTCACTAAACTTAAACTAAAAAACAAAATACTGCTCGCTGATAAAAAGGGAAACTCTAAATAAGCCGGGATCATTCTTACCACTGTTACAATGCTGCACATTAAAATGCAGAAAACATTTGAACGCGTCACTGGTTTTGATAACAATATGAAGGATTGCTTGGTGTCACAGTGAAAGCATGTCTACTCGCGCATTTCTGCCACCAGATTATCAAAGGTTCTCTTATCAGAGGCCACATCTCTGCAAGCAGCTTACAACCGATTCATAAAATAAATATGTCTGTGGCACCTTTCCTTAGCAAATGTTTTAGAGGTCTATAAAAATGGACCCTAGGAGACGACAAACACGGCCCGGGTTACATGCGGTGTCCTCCTACGGTGCTTGCTGGTCAAATTATGATCTATGTGCAGAGAATCCAGAGTATCTGAAAATCAGCTGTTCTTACATTCATACACAAAAATGACAAACCTCGATTTCTTGACAATTGTAGGCCAATGTGCGTCCTGCCTGTTCTCTCTAAAGTACCCAGTGCAGTTTGGTTTTTGAGCCAATCACTTCTCTGATAATTTTAAACTTTCTTAACTCAAATGAACAGAAAACAGAGGTCATTGTGTTTGGTCCCTGTGACCACAACGACTGAAATATATCTTTTAAAAACCCTTTGCGAGAAACTTAGGAGCGATTTTGGACACAAATCTAACGTTTGATAAACAAATTCCTGCTTTGATCAAGACCAGTTTCTTTCATCTGCGACTATTTGCAAAAGTGAAGCCATTCTTCTGTTTTAGAGACTATGAGAGACCTATCCATGCCTTCATTTCATCTCCAAAACGCTGCAGTGTGATACGATCAGGGATGCACATTTGAGCTGCACAATCAGCTCCCAAGCTCGCTGTTTGACATGAAAACACAACAACATGTCAGCGCTTTAGAGGAATAGACGAGTAGACACGCTGACACGTTTAGCATTCGATCGCAAGAAAAATACGACACGTAAACTGTGGAGCGAAAGTCACTGGTTAAGAATATGACAAACTTTTATACTTTATATTTTAACCAACTGAACCATTTTAATATTTAATATATTATAATGTTATATTTAGTCAACAAAAACTAAAATAATTTACAGACTAAAAACAAAATCTAAATTAACACCGTTGAACCACAAACAGTTTGTTAGACTATAACAATATAACGAAACAATCAAACTGACTGTGTTCACCTGTAGGTGTTCCTCAAGGGTCGCTTTTAGGTCCTCTTTGTGTGTGTGTGTGTGTGTGTTTGTATATTAGTGATATTCAATCTGCTTTGTCGTTATATTGATATTGGGTTGGCTTGCTCTGGAGCTAATACTCAGCTGTCGAATTGCTGATGATACTGTTGTACAAAAAAAACTCCCACCAAACTTCCGTGATATCTTAATTGATATTAATTATTGTTTTAGTCCACAGTCACAGTCTGGCTTTAATACTACTACAGACTTTATAAAACAGAATATTGGAAATCTTAAATAGAAAGGCATTATTGTTCTCACTGCTGTTTAATTTTACAGACACACAGCTTACTTGGCTTTGAAAATATTGTTCAACACGTGAATATTTGCACCCGCACCAGTCACTTTGTGCAGCATTGGTCTGCCAACTACCTCACACCACTCATAGCCAGGTACAAAGACTATGAGTCACTTTTACTCCTTACAAGTTTCTCTGTTGCACTAAGAAAGAGATCATTGTTTACATGTGCCCTTACTTGTATATTGTGTTTTACGTGTTTTAAATTGTATATACCATACGTAGTTGTAATTTTATTGTTTGTATTTTATGTTCTATTTGTATTTAATGTCACTTGTATGCACCACGGGTCTGGGAGTAACGCAATTTCAATTCTCTGTATGTCCTGTACATGTGGTGGAACTGACAATAAAGTTGACTTTGACTTGTCTTATTTTTATAAATTTCACATAATTTGTATCCTCCACCTTCTAGTCATTCCATTACTGTTACTTTAAATAGAACACAAACTACACAGAATACAAATAATATTATTTTAAATATCAGTTAAAAAGATTGTTGATCGATAATCGGTATTGAGTTAGTTTTATCTTGTTTCTCTTTAATATGTCTCTCTACCTTTTCTCCTTTTACTTTCAGTTTACATTCATGCATCTCAAGCAGGGCCCTGAGGTCATGTCATTGGGGCCAACTATTTGTGCTTCATACCGGGCTGAAAACGAAACTAGGCAGAGCTTTTGCAGCAGTGGCCCCCAGACTCCTCCTGAGCTTGAGATCTGTAAACTCGATGGTCTCTTTCAAAATGCAGCTAAAAAAAATGTTTAGATTTGCATTTGGTTTTATCTTGAAATGTGCTGTAGAAATATCTTGTATTCAAATATATGTACATACATTGTTCCTCTTAAAAATAAATAAATACAAATGCAGAAAATAAGTCCTTATTGTTACTGCCTCCATAGGCGCTTAAACAATTATTTCCCTGCCGTGAAACTACTCCACCCGTCAGGAAATTGCCATATCTAGAAACGCCAACATCAGTGGATCATATCCTCGGGACTTTCCAATAATGTGTACAGTTGATGATTGCCAAACCAGTCATTTACTCTCACACTGAACATGAACCATGCCACACACAGGAAGGCCATCCTCAGTTGGAGCAACTAAAGAAACTAAATCCAAATAACGTTTTAGACATTTATGTGTCTTTCCTGGTTTTTTTTTCCTATAGTCGTTTATCTTTTTTTTTTATTTGGCTTGCACAAATATGACTGGTTGAACCATAAACCCAAAACACTAGGTCGTATTCCACATAGAGCTTGTTAGATGCAGGCTCGCAGTTATAAATAACCCGTTCATTTATTTTAATGGGTGTGTCCGGTTATAACGACATAATAAGGTGTATATGTACCAGATGTTTGATAACATTTTATCAGCACGTAAAAGCATTGTGACTAACAGAGAGAGAGACAGGAAAAGTAAAAGTAACTTTTACAGTTAAATGTACGAATGAAGCTGCTCACCTTGTCTCGTCCATTTCCTGGTGGATTACTGCGCTGCAGTTAACATTCCTGAGACCTTTTCAGTTCGTCTCCACCTCCAGCCCGCACAATTTTAGTTTCACATTTTGCGACATAAACAACGGGAAAGGTACCCTGGCCAAATTCTTCTTCTACTGCTTCATTTGTTGCATCGCCAAAGTGCTGCTGCCCCCTCGTGGACCACAAAGAGGCTTGCAACGATTGATATCCACATTTTACTTTTTATGAATTAAATATATATTTTATGACTTTATATACACTAACAGTCAAATGTTTGGACAAATCTTCTCATTTAATGTTTTTTCTGTGTTTTCGTGACTTTTTACATTGTAGATTCGCATTGAAGGCATCAAAACTAAGAATGAACACATATAGGATTATGGAGCAAACAAAAAAAGTGTGAAATAACTTAAAATATGTTTTATATTTTAGATTCTTCAAACTAGCCACCCTTTGCTTTGATTACTGTTTTGCACACTCTTGGCATATTCTCGATCAGCCTCATTAGATATAGGTATCGGTATTAGTCACCTGAAATGGTTTTCCAACTGTCTTGAAGAAGTTCCCAGAGAAGCTAAACACTTGTTGGCACTTTTGCCTTCACTGTGCGGTCCACCTCCTCCCAAACCATCTCGATTGGGTTTAGGTTAGGTTACTGTGGAGGCCAGGCCATCTGGCACAGCACTCCATCACTCAAAAAGCCCTTACACATCCTGGAGGTGTGTTTGGGGTCATTGTCCTGTTGAAAAATAAATGTTGGTCCAACTAAACGCAAACTGGATGGGATGGCACGTCCCTGCAGGATGCTGTGGTAGCCATAATGGTGCAGTGCACCTTCAATTTCAAATAAATCCCCAACAGTGCCACCAGCAAAGCACCCCCACACCCCCTCCTCATTGCTTCATGGTGGGAACCATGCATGTAGAGACCAACTGTTCACCTTTTCTGTGTTACACAAAGACATGGCGGGTAGAACCGGAGATATCAAATTTGGACTCATCAGACCAAAGCATAGTTTTCAACTAGTCTAATGTCATTTCCTTTGTGTTTCACACAAATCTCTTCTGCTTGATGCCAATGTTCACATTTCCACAGTGAACAACCATCTTTGAACAGAGGGGGTGGCTTATGACACCGACTGTCTGTCATCTATAATCCAGTTTTGGGATCCCTTCCCAGACGCCTTACTGCCCACTCACATCCTGGGCCATTTGACCTCAGTAAATCACTTGATATGGTGTGGGTCACAATGGGTACACCTGAAACCTTGGCTGATTGTGACCCACACCTGTTTTCACACCTTGGCTCTGTGATTAGGTAAAGGATCAATAGGAGGTCCATTGTCCCTCTTAGAGATGCTGCTCATTAATTAGTCATTTAAAAATTATCTCAAGGGTTACGTGTTGTTATATGTTATGTTATTCTCCACCAAGAACTGAAGAAGCTTGAGAATCCAGAGTAGCTGAAAATCAGCTGTTCTTACACTCATGACAAACCTCAATTTCTTGACAATTGTAGGCCAATGTGCGTTCTGCCTGTTCTCTCGGGTTTTGTGACTGCACTTCGGGACGCATTCAAAGTTTTAGTAATTTTCTGGACTGACTAATTGTCATTTCTTAAAGTAATGATGGACTGGTAAGCTAGCAACAGACTACAAACTCTAATTCACGATTCACTGGAATGGCCCAGTATGTGCAAAAAAAAAGGTTTTCCTCACTTTTACAACACAAACAACCTGGACTGTTAGTTACCATATCCTGTTTGTCATCTCGAACCCGTCAGCTCATTCAGCTCTGAGCTAAAAAACACCAAAACCACAAAAACTCTGAAAACTACAAATGCCACTGGGCTAGAGTACTACTGATCTTGCCACATCCATGTGTTTTAACGTGGTAAGATCAGTAGTAATGTGATATGCTGATATCCAATAAGTATTTGAAGCCATCTCCAGGTCTGAGATTAAAGCTGTTTACGCCATATATATGAATCGATTCATGACAAGAAGCACTCTGAGAGTGCAAACTTCCGCTAAGGGAGCTCAATCTCTGGGCAGCATTTAGAGTAGCATGGCAGATGTTTACTGTGATTACAGACAGATAATAGATATTGATTTGCAAATAACTGGACATGAATAGCTTACTGTGTAATGTTCATGTTAATACGCTGGGCAGCTCATTCTCTTTCTTGGTAATAATTTCTTTAAAGATAAAACAGATTTTGGGATAAGATAAGATAAGATAACCTTTATTAGTCCCACAGGTGGGAAATTTCTTTCAAATACAAATAATATATACAAAAGAGTAAGAAAATACAAAAGTACAACTTTATCAGAAAAAAATTATTGCACTTATAGCGGTCTTATTGCACATGTGAGGGTTTTAGTGTTTGATCAGCTTCAAATGAAGTTGAAAGAATGTGAAATATAAAAGTTAGAGGTCAAATAAGATATGATATTTGAATGCAAAATCTAATTTTGCCATTACTATAAAGGCAGTGGAAATTCAAGTAGTTTTAAAGATAAAAGGCATTTTTATGAAAGGTCGACCTTATTTGAGATTGAATGAGAGGTCAGAGGTCAAATTTGACTTGATATTTTACCTCTTTATATGGAAATATCTTTATGCTGATATCTCAATTCGGTTTCCTACACACTGTTTATTTCTAAATATGCGGATTTCTCTTTTTTGTCCATCCCGAGCCATCTTGATAACAGTGCCAGGCATTATTTGTTTATTGTTTATTTGTTTATGTATACGTCTGTATTTATAGTCACCAATGAAATCAGATAAAAAAATCTATGGTTCACAACATTTTACAAACTTCACCACGTGTGCTGCTGCACAAAGTCTTTCTCTTGTGTGGACGAGAGAAGCTTAGAAAATGTGTAATTGTTTTTGAGAAGTGTCATGTTTGACGTGAGGTCCACCGGAAACACGCTAATCGTATTATACAATTAAAAGCACGTCGTCATTTTATTTAATTTTCTTTCTCCAAAAAAGCCAGGATTATTTAAAAACAATAAATAGGATTGAAAAGGGCGTTTAGAGAGATAATTATAAAAAGGCAAACTTGAACTTATCGCCCTCTACGAGAGAGCTGCATTCGCCGCTGGAGATTTTTTTGTGAAACCTATGTTCCTTGGCTATTTTGAGGTAACTTGACGCATGCGCATTGTTAGCAACCATGTTTCGAAGCCAGGTACACCTGTAGGTTACCTAGAAATAAAGGTAAATGCACTTTAACAGCGGGAAGGATGTTGCGATGTAGGTGTTGTCCAGTATGGAGAAGAGCGCGGCGTCCTCTGTGGGTGACACCGCCTTGTTACATTTAGTGCGGCAGCAGCAGCCAACAGCGGCTGCTAGCTAACCTCAACTTCCTTCTGTGATAAAAGTCCGTTGCTTCGCTGAAGCTCTGTCTTCTCAGCATTTGTCTGCCTGTGCAGCCAGGTTACAGAGAGAGGTAGGAACTGGGATTTCCTCTTAACGTGATATTTTTCAATGAGTAGTTTTATCCCGTCACTGCGAGTTTCTGCGGGAAGAAGCTAGCAGCCCCCTCCAAAACTTGTACGTGTCAACCTTGGTTTGTGTGTCGTTGGCGGTCGTTGAAGCCTCGCCTCTGTAACTGTAACTCAGTGTTATCATCGGTTTATGTGAACTTTCACCAGGTTTTATTCACCGTCTGTCCTCATTCCTGTCCTAGCAATATGTACAGCTGCTCCTTTCAATTGCAGGGCTTTAATGCTGAAGGTTAGTCGCGCTAAAATTATAACATATCACGCTGATTATATTAATGTTTCCGTCAACGGAGGATACGACAGATACGCGTTAAATGCAGTGAATGGACTTTGTATAACATAACACAGCTTACCCATTACCGTGTTGGAGAGTTTATGTTGCAATTTCCCTGTGCACTTGTGTTTCTATGTAAACTATTGGAGCAGTGTGGGATAAGTGTGCTTTGTTTGGTGTTTAAAGTAGGGCACAGTGTTACAGAGCAGAGTGATTTATTTAATAACAACTCTGTCCTGTGATCTTTCATTTCTTCCCAGTATCTGTAGTTGAGGACTGAGAAGAAAACAACAGAGAAGGAAGAGATTTCTAAAAATCACAGCAAGACTGAGTGTTAGTTCGCTGGACCTTTCAGAGGATGGACTAAGAGCCAAAAAACAAGCAAACAAACACTAAAAAAACTGAGACACATTAAGAGTCTCTCTTTTGGTGGGGCCCGTGGGGGGCCCTCGGGCAGCAGGAATGATGCCGGGCAGCAAGCAGCCATTCTGGTGCCTCTTGTCGCCGTTACGTAGCCGCCAGGAGCGAGTGGTGCTGGCCCGCAGTGAGAGCCTGCCGGGGGAGCAGGTGCTGAAGATCACGGTGACGGAGACTACGGTGATCGAGGCAGAGTCCGGGGTGTCCAACTGGCGCTCCATGACCTATCTGGCTCTTTGGTACTTCTTCAGCTTCTGCACCTTGTTTCTGAACAAATATATTCTGTCGCTGCTGGAAGGAGAGCCCAGCATGCTCGGTAAGAACGAGTAAAATCATTCTGCTGCTTCTAATACCGATTACCTGCAATAATCACAAGATAAGAAACACACACCTCAGTCATGAATCTTAGGATTAATGAAAAGCCATTGGGATTAAGATTGATTAAGGGCAACTTTCACATAAAATGCAAGAACAGCTTGTGGAGACAATGCGTATTGTTTTAGATTGTAAAAATACTAGTGGAGCTATGTGTAGGGGTTTGGTGCATTCAAGGAGATTTTAATTTGCCAGTAATGAGGACCTGTGTGTGCCAACTGTATTTTCATTGTTTGTTCAACTATGAACAAACTGTTGTTTGATAAACAAACAGGCCAAAGCAGCGTGCAGAAAAGCACAGAGATGACAGAAGTGAAATTGCAGTGACACAAATGATCAGGTGATCGGTCTGTTTAGGTCAGCTGAAGTTCATTTAAATAACTGCTTTTCCCACGGTATGATGTCAGCATAATTTTATGCATGAATGGGCCCTCATAGTCAGGACAGGTCAGGCAGGAATCAAATATTCATTAAAGCAGTATTTTGAAGTGTTGCCTCCCTCAGGAAAATTAACCTTCGCCTTAGTGTTTTTTAAAGTGTCATTTTCCTGCTAGGTGCTGTTCAGATGCTCTCCACCACCGTCATAGGCTGCTTAAAGATGTTTGTCCCCTGCTGCTTGTACCAGCACAAGTCCAGAAGCGAGTACCCCTCCAACTTCTTCATGATTATGCTGTTTGTCGGGCTTATGAGGTGCGTTTGTTCGCCATCCTGTAAATGTGCAGATTAATGGCAGATGAAATGCATTGAGAATTTTATTGTGTATTTATGAGTGCAGCCTGATAACAAATCACTCTTGAGTGTTGTTGCAAGTTCAGCGCAGACACCATCATTGTCTCCACTTGCAGGTTCACCACAGTGGTTCTGGGCTTGGTGAGCCTGAAGAATGTCGCCGTGTCGTTTGCTGAAACGGTGAAGAGCTCAGCGCCCATTTTCACAGTCATCATGTCAAGGCTGATCCTCGGAGAGTACACGGGTAAAGTTCACAATGCTGTGCTGTCTTCAGGGTGTGTCTTTCATGTGCGAAGGAAAGGTAAACGCCTT
>VUQR01004061.1:6340-45483 GCA_015108515.1 Hemichromis elongatus
CCAACCCCCCCCCCCCCCCCCCTTTTTGTTTTTCCCTGTCCAAGCTAAATCATACATTACCAGGTGCCATCAAACAGCATCAGCAACCTCTGTTTCTGTTTGGTGGCTTTTAGGGAATCCACAGGCTTCGAAGCATCACAGCTTGTGAGAGTCTTTTCAAGAATATGCATCATTGCCTACACTTTATGAATGTGCCCTGCAAAACTATTCTTCACATTTGGCCTCAGAAGCCAGAATAATACAGAAAGAAAGAGAAGCTCAAAAATCATGACAACCTTTTTTCACGGCTTTTGTGGCTTAGCTAGAGATTAAAAAAAAAAAAATGTTAGCACTGATCTCACGCTCACTAAACTTCACCAGAACCGGAGACATTCAGAATAGCCAATAACACTTCTTGCAATCCCCATGTAGTATGACTGTGTGGTATCACCAACACGAAGACGGTGCACAGCAAAAATCTGTATCCTGCTTTATGAAGACTTCTTTTTCTAGTCTCATGAGAGAAGATCAGATGGGGATTAAACAAAGGATTTTGTTCGGAAAATATACATTTAAATTTCTTTTTGCTACTTACTATCCAATCCTTTCAGTGTTTTTGTGGTAGCTGTTTCAGGTTTATACCCATTTTGTATTGTGCTGCTGAAATGTGTTGCACCACACTAAGAGGTCCTCCACTCCACTCCTATAAACGTGGCTTCTGTCAGGTTTCAAAGTTGTCGCGTGGATTCAAAGTGTGAGCGGCCGACACATTAAACGATGTAGCTGTCGTTAAGGTGACGTGTTAAAAGCAAATATAGCAGCCGAGCAGCTGATAATTTCAGAGGCTGAGGAAAAAGGCTGTTTCACAAAGATAGCAGGGGAGAAAAGAAAGCAAATTATAGACAACCTGAGGATATGGACTGTGGGTGGGGATTATTGATCTCTGTCGAGAGGCATACCGCTCTTTTAATTTTAAACTTCAGCCTGAAACGCTGTCACAAATGTTTGCAAGATAGAGCGGGATAAAACACTTCAGCCAAAAGACAGTTAAATTATATAATGATTGAAATTAGTTTTTTTTTTTAAAAACACCTCCTTTTAAATTCGATTCAGACCTGAGGGCACAACGTATCCTCTGCAGAGATACTCTTTAATGATCTGAAAGAGGAGATGATCAATCGCAGAGTGCAGTCCACTGCCGACACACACACGCAGCTGATTATCCCAAATGTGTCCAAAGAGTCCAGGCTCGCCATAAAGTAGCCTGTATGAACGTGTCTTTTAACAAAAGCAGATTGAGCGTATGCGTGTGTGTGTGTGTGTGTGCGCCACTCAGGCCTTTCAGGTTGTGACAAAGCCCTGTGGATATGTACACTGCTCGTGCACTTTCACAGTAAAAGGGTGGTAATGGAACAGAGGTGACTTTATTCCACCTTCTCCTGCTGATCAAAGCCTCTTTCTCTCTTCTTTCTCGTTTAAATCCCCGGTCCTACTCTTCCCGCAAGTCTGTTTCCAGTCCTCTCTCTTTATCCCTTCTATAATCACCATTCCTTCTATTACACCTGAAGCAGTTGCATACATATTTAATATCTCTGTTTCCAGAGACATAATAGAGTGGCATTTAACGATAATTAGAACTTGAATAAAAAGTCAAACGAGGTGTCTTTCTTACTCGTGTGGCCTCCTGGCACAATCCAGAATGTTAAACATTACTGTTCTGTGTTAGGAACTAGAAAAAATACTTTTTAGAGTACGTAGCCCACAAAACCCCAAAGGGTCATTAGTGTGCTGTGTCACGCTAATTAGTCTAACATGAAAATTTTCTCAAAACAAGAAAATTATAAGGAGTAATAAAATATTAAAAGGACAGGACAATCTGAATTTCTGTGACTCAAACTTTCTGACCATGTCGATCATGTCGTTCGACTGCTCCTTGATGCAAACTCAGTGTATTTAGTTATGAAGGCATGCTTAAAATGAATCACCAAAACGGAGCATCAGAATAGAGAAGAAAAGTGATTTAAGTGACTTTGTGACTAAAGTCACACTTTAAACATGGTTAAAATGCCTGATTTTGTAAACACTTAACTCATCTATAACAATCATGAACTAATCTCTGATCTCAGATCTTTCTGTGTAGCACTTAAGAGATTTAACAGTAACAGTGATTATTTTTACCGGCATAACCAAACTTGCCAATGTAATCTATATATTCTCTCCTAGCACAGGCCTTTCCCAGTTCCAGCTGGGAGGCTGCCAACAAGAAAGCACATCAACAGAATCATACCGACCAATCAATAAAATAGTGCCAATCTCTGTGTGTGCTATTATTCTTTCACCATTAGAGTCTCGACACATAATCAGGGCGCAAATCGTTTTTTTCCTGTGAGTACTGAAGACGACCTTCATTACAATCCTTCTCAAAGCGGCTCTGCAATAAAGTACAAAAAAAAAAAGTCATAGAAATAATTTTTAAAAAACCCACACACATCAGTGCAGTATGATTTCTTCCCACCATCTCACACATTTATTTATTTTTTTTATCTGAGCCAACAGTTCAGCTCTCTGATCTCAAACATTTTCTCCCATTCCAACATGTTTGGGTCTGGCTCTCTTATCATTTTGCCTTCAGCTTCAAGGCAGAAGTGCAGTTTCTGGAGTTCTCCGGTGACCAGACGAAGTCCCCTCCCTCCCTTTTTAAGTATCCTTCCAGAGCAGTCAAAACGTTCACCTTCACTGCAGTGAAGACTAAACAGAGGGAAAATGACATTGAAGTCGGCCTGTCAGCAGCTGCTGTGAGACACAGTCTTGTGGCAAATGGGCAAACAACAAATCTGTAAGTGCAAAGAAAGAGATGAAGTTCAAAATGTTGCCTAAATGAAACCTAAGGATTGTTTTGGTTTCATGGTTAGGTATTGTAGTCCTGCTGTAGCCTCACAGTTCTGGGTTTAAACTTGGTTGCATGTCCTTGCTGAGTGTGTTTTCTCAGGGGTGCTAACACTAAGTAAGTTAAATAGACTGGTTCCTATATAGCGCTTTTACACTCTATCTGAACACTCAAACCACTTTACACAACTTGCCTTACAAGCACTTTTTCTATGCAAATGCTTTCTATCTGTTTATCATTTCCACACAGTCACACAACGATGGATGCTAATAGGGATATTTGGCATACAGACCGGAGTAGCCAGGGATCAAACTATCAGCCTTCGGGTTAGCAGATGACCTGCTCTGCCTCCTGAGCTACAGCCAGCCCAAAGTGACTGCATGTTAAAATTAATAAGTGCGGACACGAGAATGAACAGTACAAGAGCTACTAGCAACCCCACCACCCCCATGACAGTTAAACAGACAGTTAGGGAAATAGATGCAGACTTTGGAGAGGGCTTTTTGAAAAGAATTATCTTTTCTAACAAGGCTTATTGCTGGAAAAAAAAAAATTGAAAACCTCTGCTGTAACCCGAAAAAATGTTTTATTTTATTAATCTGATTTCAGACATGATTTCTCAGAGCATCTCAAAAACCCTCACTGCTGCAAATATATCTTTTCTATTGTTTGGTTTAGGCACTAAATGGACTTGGTAATTGCTGCTGTTTATTTCCTATTGGAGTTATTTTATTGTTTCTCTCAGTCATAAAGAATGATGCAACAAACAAAACCCTCAGGCTGTGCTTTTATCAGCAAACTTCCCTTTTCACTGTAGCTTGTTGCTAGTCGTACATTTTTGTCATTTGTAATCTCGGGCAATTTGTACTATTAAAAAAGATAAAAGGAAAACTTCTTTCTAAAACCTCAATTGAAACAATTGCTGTTTGCTGTCCTCTCACATACATAGTCAGTCCACAAGACAGTTACTTCTCATTCTATCTGATAAGTGTTTTAGGCTTTAGTCATTTGGAGCCACTGCTGCCTATGTGTATGTGTAAAAAACTTGTGTATTCCCCTGGTTGGTTGTTGGAGGCTGATGGCAGTTGCCAAGTGAAAGTGGTCGCAAACACAGTGAACCAATCGCTTCGGTTTGTTGTAGTTTGCTAGCAGAGGAGATAGCAATCTACTAGTGTCCTTGTGGCTTTTACTTGTAAGGCAAAGATTCCAAGTATGAACATTTATTTTGTTTTAACCACACAAAAGGACAAGAGCGTGATGTTAAAGTAGAAACTGCATTTAGGACAGATACAGAAACAATCTCATTATGCTGCTAACATAACTTCAGCTCTTTGCTAGCACCTGTGCAGACAGCATGCTAACACGAAGCTAGACAAAAACCACAGCCCTGAAGTAGTCAGGCTTGTAGCCTGATTTTCTACCTGTTCAGGTTTTTAAAGTAGAATCAGTGTGGTAATCACTTCAAAGTCTCTTTAGACTGGCTTTCTACTTCTCTTTGTGTTGCTAGGTTTGTGTAAACAGTAGAAGAAGGATCATGTGTGTGTCCTCATTAGGAAAGGGATTTGTGTTGTGTTTGTGTGTTTGGGACTGCAGCCTTATGTTTTTATTGTTAACTGGTAATTATGAGAAATGCATTACTGGTTATTTCTCTGGTAATTAAGTCATGTACCGCATTACTTTCAAGAAAAGTAATGAGTAATGTGTAATACATGTTTGTTTGTTTTTTAGCAATATCCCCAACACTGGAGAATGTGGGTCTCCAGGGGGTGGTAGACCTTTCTCTAGGCCTTTTTGCTTTTAGTCTGTGCAGGGGAGCATCAGCTACTGCCACTTGTTTGTGTATTTAACTACTGAAACTACAAACAATTTGGGCAATAAATGTACTTTTTCTTTCTTTTTTCCTTGCCTTGTCTTTATCTTTTTCTTCCTCTAAATAGCTTTATTTCACCAAACTATATTTCTCCCAATGTAGTTTTTCTGTATTTCCCCCACTTGAAGTGTGAAATAATTGCTATTTGCAAAGTTCAGCTTTTAGAGTACCCCATTAAGGACTAGTTTTATCTCACAACAGTCCTACACTGCTGTTGCATTAGCAGCAAATTAATGACGTATTCCAGAAGGAATGTTTCCAAACAGGATATTTCAGTTGCTCCACTGTTGACTGTTCATTATTTCCACAAGTTATAATTCAATGGGGTTTTTTTTTTAAAAAGAGAGAGAAATTTACAGTAGGGCACAGCTAAGTAAACAACTTTGTGCTGAGGAGACAAAGACAAGAGCAGTTACTCAAAGGTAGTGCTTTGGCCTGAAAATATCTCACACTAAACTTTGCATATTCACTCACACTTTTCAAAGTTTCGCTCAATAATGGCAACAGGACAATTCACATGCTTATTTTGGTAAACAGTGCACCGATAATGACTGTGACTCTGACAATAGCTCGGAGCTGTATCTTTCATAATCGCTGCCATGTTACTTTCATCGCTATTTAATCTTTTTTTTTTAATTAAAAGAAGCAGAGTTTTAAAAATTATAGGTTTGAGTTTATAAACTTCAATTTAAAGACTGCATCACAAAAAAAGTGTTGAGTGAATAGTCCAAATCAGTCCCCAAAAGAACACAAGGCATATACAGTGTTAAAGAAAACCTCTGATATTTTAGAGGATGTATGTCATCCCATAATAATCACAATAATCACACAACAGAATAATAAATATATTTTAAAATTTCATCACGTACACGAAACACACGTACCCATTACACATGCATGCACATACACAACACGTGCTAGCACCCACATTTATATTCCACTTCTCTCTTAAACAACACGGCTGTTCATTAAAGAACTTCTAACCTCCTCGCGCAGAGATAAAGGGTAATTACGTAGCTATCGTCAATTCAAACGTCTCTTATTTCACTGAGCGCAGGGACCATAGATAAGGCTGCTTAATTAACTTAAGTGCGTCTGCTCCATCACCTCTCACACAGGGACCCTCTCACTGCTGATGGGAGTACCGAAAAGGCTTGATTATACAGACATATTCAATCATCTGTATTGTCACATTGGGTCAGTTTCACAGTTTCACAAGTTTATAGTTCAGCTTGTTCACTGAATACTTCTCCCTGTCGTGTGTAATAGACCGGGAGCAAAGAGTATGTGGAAATGGCATTTGGCGCTTAAGTGGAGTCAGCGGGGGAATTGCAAAAAAGTACTTAAAGTTAATACAGGAAATCTGATTTTTTTAGGGGGAAAAAAATCAGATTCTATCTTCTATGTGGATTTGCTTTTACTTTTATCAGATCTATGGATGCTGAAATGTGATTTGAGCTGCCAGTTTTGACATACAGTACCCTAAGCTGCATTAATGTTGCATAAGTCAGTACTGATCACCCGGGGGATCGGGCAAGCAGCGCAGTCAGCTTCCCAACAGTGACCGTGGCAGTCCTGACAGATTCTCTTGCTTAAGAGCATTTTAGCCCACATTGGTTTGTCTATACCAAAGGGTTTGCACCATTGTAGCTCCTGATGCTTACTTGTGATTTCAGCAGGAGTAAAATGATTTTGATTGCTGTTTGTTAAGCTGCTTATTAAATTTTACCACCATAACAAGGCTCAATTTCTTCCTCCAAACATTAAAGACTATAAATCGCAAGGTCACAGTTGGTGATTTTGTTCTATTTCAACTTTAATAAACAGAAAGCAATTTGGCTCAGTCTTACTAGAGATCAAAGTGTTGTGATTTACCACCAGAGCTGGCAGACTTAAAAATGCAGAATGCAAGACAGTGTAGCAGACTTCAAGGGATTTTTATATGTATATAAAAAAGCAACAAAAAAAGTGTGAAAACATGTTTCTCTGAAGGCAAAGGAAGTGAGAGTCTGATTAGACAGAGGCCAGTGGAGAGCAAGGAGCCAGGTGAGTTTGTTGACTGATGCAGATCCGAAGTGGTGGCAGGTAGCGTACACAAGGCAAGGCAAGAGCAAGAGGAAACACAACAGGTACAAGAAAACATGAGCAGAGCCTTAACATTGCTTCCACTACGACTGCTGCGAGAATCTGGCTGAGTGAGTGAAAGACTCAGGATATAAGAACTGCACCTGCTGGATTTAGCCACGCCTCCAGATGCCATCAATTCATATGCTGACCAGAAATATAATTAGGTACACCAGGTCAACTGCTCATTAATGCAAATATCTACTCAGCCAATCACAGGGCAGTAGCCCAGTGCATTTAATAATATAAACGTGGTCAAGATGGCCTGCTGAAATTAAAAGTATGCATCAGAATGGGCAAGAAATGTGATTGTGGCAAAGTTTTTGGTGCAAGGCTGGCTGGTGAGATTATTTCAGAAACTACTGTGCTACAAGGATTTTTTGCACACAACCATCTCTAGAAAGATCAGAAAATAGAGAAAGTGTACAGCAAGTGGCAGTAACTACGCCTTGTTAATACCAGAAGTTGGAATAGAGTGGCTGGATTGCTTCAACCTGAAGGCAACAATAACTCAACTAACCACCGGCTACAACCAAGGTATGCAGAAGAGCATCTCTGCTCCTGTCAGCTAAAAAAAGACACTTAAGCTACAACTGATACATTCCTACCAAAGATTGGATGATAAAATACTGGGAAAATGTTGCATAGTCTGTCTTGATTTCTGCTGCAACATTTGGACAGTACGGTCAGGATTCTTTTCCAGCACCTTGTTGAACCTTTGCTTCTGTTCTGAAAACAAAAAAGTTGTTCAACCTGATACGAGCAAGTGACCAGTGAGTGTACATGCACACTCACAGAGAAAACGTCAAACATCCTCGACCAAGCAAACTTCAACCTGCTGCTTACCATTACAGTAGGTGGTGATTATATCATCATCAGCATCATCTTCATTTTCATTTTCTTGTTGAAAGCTGACTTTACTTGTAATAGCTGTAATTGCTTAATTAGTGTGGCTATGTGGATGTCTCTGCGCATTTGTATGCATGCATGTTCCTTTGTGAGCTTCACCTTCAAAACATTTCTTGATCTCAGTGAGATTTCCTTAATAAATGAAGCTATAACTAGACCCCTACATTAGAATATAAACACAATATTACATTTCAAGGGTAGTTTCTCATCCTCTTTGATGTTTTCTGTCACGCACTGTAGAGACTCAGGCAGACTGATGCAGGTTAGGCGGTTTATTTACAAAGGCGACACAAGGTGCAGATATATACAGGTGAGGGAAAAGTGCAAGAGCCGGGGTCTTCTGGGAGCGTGAGGCAGGTGAGGGAAACGGTGTTATATACAGTGTCCTCCAGCGACAACAGATACACACACTCAGGGAGCTCACCAGCAGCGTCCGTGGGTAGACAGGGATCTGGCGCGGAAGGGAGGAGAAAGAAATTAACACTAGGAACTTCGGGAAACACAAGAAGGCTTACGATCATAGAGACTGACGTTCAAAACTCAATAATCCAGCGAAGACGTGTCCACCGGCGCTGCCTTAAGAGTGGTGTCAGAAGATGAGCAGATCAGTTGCAGGTGCGTTGCCATGGGCTGGAGTCACCATGACTCCGCCTAGGTCGAGCGCAGAGCGCTGGAGGAGAGAGAGACAGAACCCATGCACACCGAGATAACATGTAGCCGACCTGAGCCAGCCGAGAAGGCACAGGGACCATGACATTTTCAGTTTCAGAGTTTTCAGAGTCCTGTAGGATCAGAGGGTTGGGCAATAACCTTGGAATGTCAGACATGCACATGAAGAATGTTTCTTTCATTTGTCTTACCTGTCACCTTCCAAACGTCCACCACAAATCAATGCAAGAATTCAACAGCCATTGTGGTTTTCATTGTAATTCAGGGTCAAAGCTTAGTTCAGTTAAATATGAGCCTGGACACAGCTGTTTCCTCCAAAGGAAGCAATGGACTTAGTGATAGATGAAGCCAGCCTAGCTCTTGCTTTCTGTCACCAAGTTAAAACAAGCTAACTGCCTGCAGTGAAGGTGCACACATGAGATCAATTAATTTATCTTTTCATTTCACTATCAGAAAATAAATAAATAAGCAGTCACCTTTCAAAAATGCTTCAAGAACTGTGAGAATTAACAGAACAAACAGCATCTTACACAGTTACTGGACAAAAAAGGCCATTTCTCAGAATGAAACAAAATGAAAAGAATCAACATGTGAATTGAGGCCAAGGACATGCAAAAGTGGAAAAAGCATAAAACTATGATAATAAAACACTTGATGAAAAAAGTTATGAAGCTATCTTCAGAAAACAAAAATTGTGAAAAAAAAAGCAATAACAACACTGGAGAGAATCAGAGCATAAAGAAAAATCCAGTTTGTAGCGGCTCCTCGTGTTTACTATAAAATGAAGTCAAAATGTTATTTTGTCTCTTCATTCATAGAAGCAATCAAAAAGTCCAAAATGAGTTAGTCTGGCTGTTCCGCAAATTGTTGTTTATTATATCCTCGATTATTATGCCAGTGCAGATGAGGAAAAAAAAAACACTATCTACCTAACTATTCAATTGATTGTTCACATGAAGGTCAAAAGCATGCTATCTCAAACTAAGGGTTGGCAACAAAAGACCTTCAACCGACTGTTGCTAAACACAGCGTGGATTTAAAATGTTGTAAATTGCTATAAGCATAGCAATTTACAAGGGCCATTCACAAACTGTTTCCACAAAATGTCTTGGTACACTAAAGCATTAAGATTTTCTTTCACTGGAACTAAAGTCCTGAAAAACATCCCACATACTATTATCCTTCCCCCACCAAACTTTATAGTTGGGACAATGCAGTCAGACGAGTACCCCCGAACCCAGTCTCCTTCATCGGATTGCCACACAGAGAAAGGTGATTCGTCAATCAAGAGAACATGTCTCCACTGCTCTAGAGTCCAGTCGGAGTGTGCTTTACACCTTTACACCACTCTGTGGCGTAAAGGAGGTCTGTGGCTATTAGCTCTGCAAAAAGCTGGTGAGCTCAGCGCATTATGCACCTCAGCATTTGCTCACTTTGTGATTTTACATGGCATACCACTCCATGGGTACGGCACGGTCAATCCCAATTACTTCCACTTTGTTATAGTATCGCAAACAGCTGACTGTGGAATATTTAGTGGTGAAGAAATTTCATGACTGAACTTGCACAGGTGGCATCCTATCACAGTACCCTGCTGGAATTTCCTAAGCTCCTGAGAGCAAGCCATTCGTTTGCAAATGTTTGTAGAAGCAGTCTGCATGCCTATGTACTTGGTTTTATACACCTGGAACACCTGAATTCAGTAATTTGGATGAGTAAGTGAATACCTTTGGCGTCCGTATCACATGGACTGCAAGAGCTGCAAGAATCACACACAGTGCCAGTTTGCAGATCTTGAAATGAGTGAGCCAGAGCAACACGAAGACAATCTAGACATCCGTTGTGTGCGCTGTGACTGCTGTGCACAGTGTTATCATCTCTTAGTAAACATATGTCGCAGAAAAACATCGCATCAATCCCTCCCATTGAGTTTTTCATGCAACAATACAGACTTACAACATCGTAGGGAAGCAAATGCCCTCATTCAGCAAGACCCGAAAATGACTTTAGCTTTGCAATAAAGGGAAAAAAAGCATGTAAATATGAAGACAATTATCTGGGAAGATGGGCTAGATAAAGCACCTATTGCACATATAAGAAAGGAAAAGAGAAACTGAGGAGAAGCGAGTGACAAGGACAACATGAACACATACACAGAGTGACAACAGGCTGAAGTTATGATGTGGCCATGGGAGTAAAAACAAAATAAAGCAGAGAAGCCATTTGATAATAGTCTTTCCCTAATTAAGTGTCTCACTCACGTGGAGCAGCTCTGGTTTTCTTTAGTGAATCAAATTTGAATCTTTTCTAACAATTCCCTTTGTGTTACCGCTCCCTTTGTATTCTTTTAATTTTATATCTTTCTGTCTGCACTTTTAAGGAACAAGTGGGATGGCAGATGCCTTCGCTCGGTTTTATTCATTCTGATTCAACTCGTCTTTTCTCCTCCTCCCTGCTGTCACCCCATTTCTTAGCATCTTAATATGCACCTTCTGTCCTTCCATTATTCATCACACATATCACCGGTCCCACTCAAGCTCTTCCTCCTGCCTTTCTCATTTCCTCGTCCCTCCTTCACTTGTTACCTTTCTTGATTCAGAAGAAATAACCGCAGCTCTTGTCCCTCATTCGCCACCTCTTCCCTCCATCAGGCTGTTTACCTGCCCTCCTACTTTAACTTTTTTCCCTCCTTTAATCCCCCCTTTCATCTTTTTCTCAACACACCATGCACCTGCCTCCACCCTTCAGCTTTTCTGCCTTCTGTTTTCCACCCCCTTACTTCCGTCTCATACTTAATCTTCACTCAGCCTTTTCCCTGTCTCCACATCCGACCCTCTATCTCTTCCCTACCAGCATTCTTCTTCTCATCCTCCCACACTCAACCATCCATTAGAAACTGTGTGTCTGTGTGTGTTTCTCTTTGTTTTCACATGTACAAATTTGTGTGTGTGTGTGTGTGTCTGTGCTTTCTCTCCAGGGCAAGATGTTCATTACGGTGCGGAGGTTAGAATGATGACGGTAGTAATAAAGATAAAAAGTCGTTAGAAAGATACTAATCAAACATTTCTCAGAGGCAGCGTGCGTGTGTGCATGCGTGTATGGTACGAATATGTGCTTATATACACTATATGCGTGTGTGTGTGTCCTCTGTGCCCTGTTGCTTAAGGCCGCATATCCCCCTGAAAGGACACGTTTTGGAGCGGCCTCGTTTTAAAGTCCCTCAAAATTTACAGAACAGAGGAGTTTGCGATTTTTGTTTAGTGAGCACCGCTGTTAATTGGAGTTGCTCCAGGCTGTCCTCAGGCTATTGGGAAGTGTGTATGAACGTGTAACTGTGAGTTTGCCTCCATATGTGTGTGTGTTTCACCATAGTTGATACTAGGACACGAGACATAAGGTTTATAATCCTCCACGGGGGGGGGCAGAGGAGGGGGAAATCAGCAGCGCCACTGCCACCACTGCTTACATGCAAAAATGATGGCAATGTTGGGACGCTTTCAGGAGTGGAAATTAAATTAGGTTGCAATAATCAAACACAAAATAAAAAGCAAAAAGATCAGGGTGAAAAAACATTAGCAGCAGTGAGCAGAAGAAGCAGTCAAAACGATGGCTTGAACTCATGCCAGGTAATGAATAATTTGTATGCGTTGTTGCTTTGTTGCTTGATGACAGTTTTTGGGAGTTATTTTGTGTTTGTGCGTTCATAAGAGTGCGTCAGCAGTGAAGCTGTTAAGATCTTCAAAGTCCCATTGTTAGGCTTTGCATTTGTAGCAGGGTTCATGTTGCATTTGTAGCCACAGGAATCAAAATAAAGTGGATGAAAAGAGGACACTCGGTAATATAGCCAAAGAGGGTTGATGAAATGCTCATACCGTGGATGGTCCAGTGGATGAAATACCTGAGAGTAAATGACTGTGCCATAAATACTCTTTTCCCTATGAAATAGGCTTTTTGTTCACCCTTGTGCCTTCCGATGGACACACACACTCAGTGACACACAGTTTTGTTTCCCTGTTTTTTGCAATCCGTTGGTCCAATAGTCAAAGAAAATGACTGCGTAAGATTGCAGAAATTGTTTTCATCATCCATCCCCAAGGTCTGTAATGAATTAGGTAGACAAAGGGTTCATGTACTCCATTCCCTCTCTATATTTTACTACAAGTTGATTTAATGTTAAGAATTGGCCTTTTGGAGTCTGTGTCTGTGTGAAGTAAAAATTATTGTTCGCCATCAGCAGGCAGATTCACAAAGGAGCCGAGCTAGGTCTTACAATTCTGAGAAAGAAATGTTATCTACTGAAATTTTCCCATACAAGCATCTCTAGGGTTTACAGAGAATGGTCAGAAACAAAGATAATGACTGTTGAGTGGGAGTCCATCCATCCATTTTCCTCTGCTTATCCGGGGCTGAGTCGCCGGGGGGAAAGCTCATGGATCTCATTCTTACGGTCACTACCCAAAGCTCGTGACTATAGGTGAGGGTGGGGCTGTAGAGCGACCGGTAAATCGAGAGCTTCGCTTTTACTCTCAGCTCTCTCTTCATCACCACGGACCTCCACATCACTGCAGCCACAGCACCAATTTGTCTGTCTATCTCTTGCTCCCCTCTACCCTCACTTGTGAACAAGACCCCGAGATACTTAAACTCCTCACGTTAGGGCAGTAGTGGGCACTCCACCCTATGTGAACCAAACTCTTTCTAAGGTTGTATAAGGATCGAACAGCTTGTAGCAATGGGCCACTCCATACACCAAAGCACCTTCCACAGAATGCTCTGAGGTGCACTCCAAGTCCACAAATCACACGTAGCGAACTCGCATGCTCCCTTGAGTATCCTCGAGAGGATGCATGGTAGTTTAGGGGTGGCTCACCCTTAAACACCCCAATTGGGGAAAAATCCCTACGTGTAGTTAGCAATCCAAGAACATACTAAGATACCCACCTCTTCCCACCTCTCACTACGAGCAACTCCAGACTGAGACAGAGTCCAGCCTCTCTCCAGTAAAGTGGTTTCAAAGTGAGCTCGACTAGATCTATTGTACCTCTTGACCTCATGCACTACCTCAAGCTAGAGAGGTGACGTTCCATGTCCCAATCTCGGTAACTGAGGATTGGTCCTCCAGGGTCTCCGTCCTTGGTTGCCGCCTGGCACACAGAGATCAGAGGAGAATGGCCAACGCATCTTTGAGCTGAAGGAAAGGTCACTCAAAAAAAACACTCTTTAAAATCAAGGTATTTAGAAGAGTGTCTCTGAACACACAACACATTAAACCTTAAAGCTGATGGACTACAGAGCTGCAGAAGATCACACCAGCTGCACTGCTTACAATTCACACTGGCTCACCAAAGCTGGAAAATAGAAAATTGGAATGACATTGTCAGTCTCAGTTTCTGCTGCGACATTCGGATGATATAAACCATGGATCCATCCTGCCTTGCTTTAGAGGATGGTCGGGGTACAACAGTGTTGTACAATGTTTTTTTGCTCCACACTGTGAGCTTAGTACTAAGTGAAAATCTTTTAAACACCACAGCCTACCTGAGCATTGTTGCCCTGGCTCTTTATGCCCACTGTGTACCTATGTTCTGATGGTTTCTTCTGGCAAGATAATACACATGTCACAGAGTTCAATAATCAATCAAACTAGTTTCATGTCACTCAGACTCAAGCATGACGGTCATTCAGATGACCTCCACATTCACCTCTGGGATGTGGTGGACCAGAAGATTAATATCATGTGTGTGTAGTGATGCTATCATGTCAGCATAGACCAGGGTCTGTGATTAATGTTTTCAGAAGCTTGTTAAATTTATGCCACCAAGAAAATGGGGTCCAACATGTTGCTACAAAGGTGTAGCTAATAAAAATATCTCTTTGGGATGTAGGTTTTTAATCAAATTATTTTGGTTTAATCAATATTAATATAATATAATATAATATATATAATATAATATAAAGGTTATTAAAGAAACTTCATTTTGTTTTGTTTTTGAGTTTTTTGTTTTGGGAAGTACTGCAGCCTAACCTCTTTAAATTTGCACGTGGCACTAAGTGTCACTTTATTATTAACTGAGGAACCCACACTTAATAGCTTATAGCATGTTTTGTGAAACTCTGAGGTCATTTTCTGGACTTTGTACATTTTTTTAAACATGTCACATACAAAAAGCGGCATTTCTTGAGTTTGCCGGCGCCCTAGGCCTGCCGTTCATCAACAGTAGTAATCTGACACCAACCACAACAGTCATAAAATAGGAGGTAAAACATTAGTCCAGAAATGGCAGAGATCATGTTTATTTCAATACCAACACCCAAGACCAAGTAGAGCCAGGTTATGGAACATTAACACTGTAACTACTAGGACCTACATTACAGCCTGTTTGCTACACTAACAAGTCGACTGCTGATGTCCAGAATCTTCACTTGATTTGACATTTAACTGTTAAATATCAAAATGAATAAATTAATGTGATCCTGCTGGACTTTACGTTAATCACTCACACTTATGGCTAGACTGTCTGTATTTAGTTATTTAACATTATCACTATTAATCACTATTATCTGCTCCACTTACCACTCTGGCTTTTTTTCCCTCCTCTTCTACTTTTTTCTAATTTTCTTTTTCACTCCCAGAGGGATAAGTCCTCTTCATTTTCACTGAGGGGCTTTTGTTGTTGTCATTAGGTTTTTTTGAACAGAATCATGCAAACCATGCAGCAGGAGTGTGTAGCGTCAGATGGGGCACACTTACAGGGGGTTTATTCCTCTGTGTTAAATCTACGCCTTAGCTATGACATAACCTGCCTACTGCAACTTCCCTGGAAATGTAGCTACACATTGTGTTGACGCCTATGGCTGATTTAGACTTCTGCGGTGAATCTTTGGAGGGTCTCCGATTTTACCTACGTAACCGGTTGACATCATGCTGACATTTATGCTTATGCTGGTGCATAATGTGTCCTGGTGTTTTATATGCAGTGTTAGCCAATTGAAACAAATAAAGTGCTCTGACTTTGTTTGCTCTTGGGTGCCTGCACTTAGTTGTGGTCAGTTTTTTAGGCATTGAGCTTTTCAATTTCCTGTGTGCCTACCCTCACATCCATTCCAATAGTTTCAGCTATCCCCCTTCCGGAATTTGCAGAGACTTGTGAGTCCTGATTGTTATTCTGTCTCTGATAAATTCAATCTGATATCCCCATGCTCATCTTGTTCCTGCTTCATCGTGTTGGTCAAGAAACAACATTGCAAGTAACTGGCGATGCTGGCTTAACTTCCTATTGGCATTAGCCAAGAAGTTAGCTAGGCTAGTAAAGGTATCACTAGCAAACCAACATAAGTAACTTAAATTTGGCTAGCATCAAATGTAACTTGATAATATTTTTGTCATATTGTATAATTTAAGTAAAACACTTGAAATGCTAACCATTTGATCTAGAAGACCATTTTAGATAAACAAGAGAATTATTTCTTTTTTCCCCACTTTACGAAACTATGACATCATAGCAACATGATTGGTCAGTTCCAATGTAGATCCTGAACCAAGATTATTATGACGATACAGGAACAACACCGTCTATGGGATATCATATAGACCTGAATTTAAACATTGTGGCGAAAAAGTAGCCAGAAATGCAGTGGATGTTGTTTTGCTCTGCATAAAGCCACACTTATGTTTGGCCTATTAAGTACTATAGATTCCTCCTGTGCTTTTCTGGATACTTGTTCAGCACTTTTTAATTTATCAATGTGAGACTTACAATCATTGTCTCAATATAAGGACTCACATATGCCACCAAATTACTAGAGGGAGATTGCTGAAACTATCTGATTGGATGTGAGGAAATATAGAAAGAAGCAGAAAAACCTGAGGAGGAAATATGTTTGCCTATGAGAGATAAAAATAAAACACAAAAAGAGTGTAAACCCAAAAAAAGTGGAAACCCAGGAGGGGAATAATCCAGACATTTTAATTGTTTCTATCGTTGCTGATGGCATGAATGGTGGTAACAAGGTCAGCCACTTTGGTTACATCCTAAGCTGTTAGGGAGGATGTGTCACTCTAACTAGCAGTACAAATTTTGCATATTGCCACTGCTGTAATTTAAAGTTTGTCAGCCCTCAGGGGTTCCCTGCCTGGCCTGGGGCCCCAAGCAGTGCAACTATATTAGTGTTTGAGGAATCATGCTGGCTGTATTTCAATGAACATACCTTAATATAAGCAAAGTACAAAACCTCTAGACTGAAAAGACATCGGCATACAACTTACCTGGTCTTGTCCCCCTCTTTTTTTTTTTCAGTTTCTGGTATTCACTTTGAGTGAATGAGAAAAGACGCGATGCTTAGGGAAAAAAATTCTGTTGTTCAGAAAGGTCATAGTGTGGGTTTTTTTTTTCATTTTTTTCTATTTCTTTTTTTATCTGGCGAATGGGGAGATATATGCATTTGTGGCACACTGAATGAGATTAAATATATTCCTATGGTACTAAGCAAGAAAGGAAGGGGAAAAAGTGTGTGGGATTATTTTTTTATATATACAGCGACAAAAATACTAGACATACTACACTGTAGCAAGTGTTGCATGTGCCCACTGCGTATGTTTACCCAACTGCACCTAATAAAATGGCAAGCAGACGTATACTTAAAATAGATATGTGCTTTGAACGAAAAGTTCATTTTAGCATAACTCAGAGACTGTCAAACACAGCGAGTCATTTTAGAAAAGAAAAGCTTTGTGTGCAAACTTCCCCCGGAGAGTTATTGAAATCTGTCAACATGAGCAAAAGTGAAAATGACCTGATGTTACAAATCACAGGTTTCCCAGACTTACAGGGAAAATACATCAAACCGTCTCATACCTCATCAGAGTGCAGCCCGTTAGGCTACTAAAAAATGTTGCAGAGCATAACCCAGCAGGAGACAGAGTGACAACAGAATAGGCATAATTTATAATAACATAATAGCTGTTCTGATTGTATGATTGGCAATCACATAAACGAGCCTCGCTATCCCCCCCTGCAGGTTTACGGTAAGTTGACTAATCAAAACAGATGTAATCAACAACAGAGAGACAGCGGATGAATGGATATCTATCATGTCATTAGGCTTTATTGATTACAAATGCAGGAAAAAAGCTCAGTAGAAAAGAGCCACACTGAGAGACGTCTGGGAAGTTTTCTGGTGGCGAAGTTTTACTTTAAAAGTGTCTTTTATCTGCATTTCACTTGCATCATGCTGTCACGCCGCTCTACAATGGATTTCTTCCTGTATGATTGTGATGATTATGATGATTGCTGGTCGTGCAAAATAGTGAGCCTTGAAAGAAACCCTTACTCTTTGATTCAGGAGTTCAAAGCTGGGTGTTAACGCTCATGTTTCCTGATTATTGATGATTTCTTTCCCCCCTTGTCTATTTATCTTTGTTATACTGCTACCTCGATGCTTGGCCATTATTTCAAGCATGGGGGTAATGAGTCACAGAACAATAACCACGAAATAAGTACCCATGACTCCTTTTAAAAATATATAGTCAAGTGTTTTTGTTTGCGGGTGTGTTGTTTTGTTCATCACAGTCTGCTTAAACCATGTGACAAACCCTAAATGGAAGAGGGGCGACGACTGATTAGTGAATTATCTGTGAAATATGAGCTGAAAGATCAAACACATTGTTGAACAGTTACTTACAGGGAAAATGTTTTGGTCATGTCAGCATCAGTTAATGTAAAAGAAAAAAAGGAAAGCATCAAGTCAGGAATTTTCCTCAAATATAAAGAAAAAACCTTCAGATTTGTGCAGAACCCTCAGAAGAAGCAACGGAAAGAGAATCCTGCTGTATAAGAGGAGATTGCTGAAGGCATATTCATTTGAAAAGAAAAATAGAGTACATCGTTGTAGCAGCAAATTGGTTTATATTACAAACACACCACAAAACAGACATGAAATAGATACAGAAGAAAAATATATACATACAAGCTACTAAACTGCAAAATTAAGAAAAACAAATAACAAACATATATAATTAAAACCACATACTAAAAGTGCTCTACTGACTGTGGAGGGTTTGGGTACATCTGAGTACAGTGCAGTTCAAGAAACTAATTTGAGATGACTTGAGCTTTTGGACATGGAGTGCTATCTTGCAGGAAGCAGCCATCAGAAGATGGCCACATCTGCTTATTAAGGGACAGTCAGCAACAAGCTGTGGTGTTTAGGTGATGCTCAGTTGGTAGTAATGGGACCAAAGTGTGCCAAGAAAATGTCCCCCACACCATTACACCACCAGCCCGACCCGTTAATACAAGACGCAATGGATCCATGATGAAGGCTCTTTTGCTTTAAGCTGTGCTGTTCTGCATGCCTTGGTTGTAGTGAGTGATTATGTTATTCTATTGGCTCAAGGAAGCTTGGCCATTCTCCTCTGACCTTTGACATCAACAAAGCTCACTCACTGGATAGTTCCTTTTTTTCAGAGCATTCTCTGTAAACACTAGAGATGGTTGAACTTCAGCCATGTCTAAGCAGTTAAATGCAGTAAGTTTTTGCCGTGTAGACATTTG
Source organism: Hemichromis elongatus (assembly GCA_015108515.1). Taxonomy (NCBI): domain Eukaryota; kingdom Metazoa; phylum Chordata; class Actinopteri; order Cichliformes; family Cichlidae; genus Hemichromis; species Hemichromis elongatus. The sequence continues at coordinate 25,332 of VUQR01004061.1, forward strand.
CATTAATGGGCAGCTGAACAGGTGTACCTAATGAAGTTCTGGTAAGTGTTTAACATTTGAGTGGTTATCATTGATTTTGAGGAAATGACCTGTGAAACATATCATCATTGTAAATAGTCAATGTGACAAACCTTATAGCACATCCATCAGATACAGAAAAACACTTTCATTAATTTGGATTTTAAAACCTCTTTTTATCTGTGTTTATAGTCTCCACCAGCTCCTGAGAGAAACAACCGGCTCTTTATCCACAACAAGGTGATTATGTATTTAAAAATAAATGCATAAAAATTATTACATCGTTTATTACACCATGTTCATGTTGTTAGCAGATTAAAGTTCAAGTATGTATGTATTGTGTATTATTTGTCATTTATTCATTTGCAAACATCTACACAGAATGTCCTCCAGGGGCCACACAGGCATAATCAATGTCAATGTAACCAAATCCAGTTATTAAATGATGATGAACACTGCACATATCTTTAAGCATGTTATAAACCATTTTTTCAATGCTTGTATAGAGTTCATAAATGTGAATATGAGGTTAAAGAGTATTTAAAATAAAGACTATGTGCCAGTAAATGTTGATCTATTGAGTGCAAATTTATGTTTAATTATTTCTCCTCTCACAGGGATTACATGCTCATAAATGTGCACACACATACGGACCCTGACAGTTTATCATCCTACTGATCACCACTACCCATTATGAGGAGATTTATCTGTTTTCATGTGTCAGGTTTCTAGCATGATACATTATAAAAACAATATTTTGTTAAATCAATAAGATGTATTTCTGCAGCCAGAGTGTCCGTCTGCACTACTGGCAAACACACATATCACATTTGTAAGAGATTATATTGAATTAACCTTGGTCCTCTGGGACTGACCACTATTAACGGAAAAAAACAAGTCTTGATTTATTTCTGAGAGTGTTTCCCGCTGTGCTGTGGTAAAGGCAAAGCTATAAGAGGAAAGAGAGGTCAGGTAGTCTCTATCAGCGATGGACTGCAGTGATTGTGTTTGTAAAGAGGCATCTAATTATCCCCAAGACCTTTCTGTGTTTTCCAGAACCAGAGGCAGTGAGAATGGTGGAAGAGCTCCAAAACAAGTCTCCTACACCAATCTTAGATTTTCGTATTTAAAGAACTGATGCAGAAACTTGATGTCAGAGGTTTGGCCATCACTGTGTGAGTATTTTAAAATCAGACCTCAAGAGATGGCTCTGACTGAGAAACAGAAGCATAAGCTCACATGACAGTGAGTTAGTAGGAGCAAAGTAAACCAGGCCTATTGTATAAAAAGCAAATTGTATATACTGTACATCTATGAAAAAACTGCCCTTGACTCCACTTGTTAAGGTCTTCAGTATACACTCAATGAGTTTCTCTGCTCTATGTCTTAGCGAGCGCCACATAATTTTCGTTAGAGCAAATTAGGGCATGCTTCAGTGGCCGCTAGCCAATAACCTTGCAGTGTCGCTGGGTTTCACAGTTGGATCCACCCTGCCTGATGGTGACAGCAAAATTTCTCAGCTTGGTGTTTCATCATGGTGGCCAAATCCATCTTTTATATACAGTCTGTTTGAACCCAAGTCTTTCCTTCCCACTGTCACAAAGTGCTTGTTCAAAGGGGATTGTCTCATTGGGGTGTTCTCTGTATTATTGTAGGGTCCTTACCTTACATAATAAAGCCAGTTGAGGTGACTGTTGTTGTGATTCGATGTCTTGACTTTCAGTTTTAAATTAAAAGTCTGTTTGCAAATACATGACTGGCAGTCATTAGAAAATATACAGGATCAAGGCTCGTCTGCAATGGCAGTAACTCAGTAACTTTGAGCCCATTAATACCAGTTTCACATCATTTAAATACAGATAGGCCATAGCCTATCTGAGTACTGTTGCGAACCATGTCACAAGGCTCAAACTGGTTTCTTGAATATGACAGTGAGTTTACTGTACTCAGGTCTGCACTCGGAATACTTATTAAACACAAGGAGGGAACTGCTCTGTTACAGGTGCTTCAGTATGAAAATGAAATACTGAAATCTTTAAATTGCATTATATTGAAATAAATGCTCCAAAGTTTAGCAATATCATATGAAATACACAGAAGACAACGGCAGTGAAAAAATAACCTAGCTGTCATTTCCAAGTTTTTCCTTCCCACGGTCACCAAGTGATTGCTCATAGGGGGGCTTCTGATTGCTGTGAGTTTCTCTGCATTACTGTCATGTCTTTGCCTTACAATATAAAGCACACTGAAGTAACTGTTACTGTGACTGTGTGCTATTCAACTAAAAGCTGAAATGAATTAAATAGAGTTTAAGGTTCAAGGAAAAAGAATTTCATGTGGCATTTGGCGAAGTATCATGGCAGTGGTTTGTGAACATGCTGCGTGTCATAGAGAAGCTGGGAGCAATAGTCCAATATTGCTATAACTTATATAACTTATATAACTTGGTTTGGATCTTCCTGCTTCAGGTTTGGTTTGTTGAGTCTGCTAGTGTTCGCTAGCCTCAAATCACAGCACTGAATATGGCCCTGGGCACCACAGAGTCATTAAAAATCCTAAGCATTGTCTGGCAATGCATTGTCTGTCTTTTAAAGGACTTCGGTCACAAAATAAAATAGAGAAGGAACTGGCCACCATTTGGATTGAAACGGGGTCACTGGTGTTCTGGACAACCCAGTAATTCAATTTTGGGAGGTGGTTGATCACAAGATCGACATCATGAATGTGTAGCTGACAAATCTGCATCAACCGGTGTTCATTTCCCAGCTCAGGTCCCTTGCTGCATGTCATTCCTTTTTCCTTCCAGTTCCTCCTGTATCTTCAGCTGTCACTATCTAATAAAAGCCAAAAAAAAAAAAAAAGCCCTGTCCTTTTTATATTAAAAGGCTGCTGACTTTCTGACAGCGCATATTAAATCTCTTGAGTCACTGAAACTTTTCTTGCATGCACAACTTGCTCTCTAAGTCAAGTGGTATATTTCTCTTTTCCGAGGGTTTGAAAAATGTCATGTAGCAGTTTGCTGGAAAGCAATTTAGGAGCTTTAGGAGCAAGCCAGACCTGAAACCTTCCAAATCCTCCCAAATAAAAGCAATGTGAGGCTCATTGAGGCTTCTGTTTGGACTGTACAGGCAATGTTAGTGGTTTATTGCTGCAATTGTAATCTGCTATCAACTGATTTTGGAGTGATACATCTATGCGGAGAGCCTATAAAATCTTTAATGTTGCTTTCTGACCACTGTTTCAATCACACCACCACACACACACACGCAAGCACGCAGAGAGACGTGCACGCTGAGGCCAGCCCGGAGAAGATTACTTTTCCTTTACTGTGGAAATCAATGAGAGCACTCCATTGCTCAATTTAATGCCCACACCTTCCCAACAAACTCAGAAACACACACATACACACACCTGTAGATGATAGCACAGGGTAGGTAGGGTTCCTTGTGATTGTGTGTAAGAAAGTGGATTGGAAATATTCTATTGCCCCCCTCTGGTGACAACAGACACTGAGAGGATTAATTTATTTTCTCTCGCCCTACCTCACGTACACACATGCCATATTTCTCTCTCTATGCCTTTTCTCTTATTTAAAACAATCTCTCTGCCTCATATTTACCGGAGTATTCCTTCTGGCTCTCCATATCTAGCTGTTTTATTCACTTCTCTCAGTCTCTGCACTCTCCCTGGGAGTGTATAGCGGGTCATTTGGTACTCTGAAGTCACTGCGGGTCACCGTTGAGTCTTGAGTATGTATGTGTGTGTGTGTGTCAGAAGCAGTGAGCCAGAGTAATGGGTTTGTTCAGCCGTCCGTTGCAGTTGTTTTGCCGTTGAATGATCCTGCAAACTGGTCAGAATCACCAATTGCACAGGCACACGCGCACACACACACACACCTAACACACACACACACACATATTTATTGGGCAGCTTTAAATACAAACTCATGCTGAAGCAGAGGAAGCATATCCAATTTTCATTTACTGTGGTTCCTTCACGGGTGCAGAAATTTACATTTTGGTCAGATGTTGAGAACATCTGATGTGGTGTGTCAGGGCAGATATTTACAGGGTCTAGTCCATCTGTGTCGAAAAGAATGAAACCAGCAGTGACATGATCTGAAAACTGATACACAAGCGGTAAAGTGGCTAGAGCCACTTGAAAGGCAGCTTTTGTTTGTGGCATTTTCATCAGCGACTGAAAAATATGTCGTGGAGTGAGCAAGTGTCATCTTTTATCAGGCAACTTGTCCATTAACGGGAGTGAATCACGCGTATATGTCAGCTCGTGTTTGTTAGTCTCAGTGTAATGTTTTTTGAGATCATTATCACCTTCTGAAAACACTTCCCGAGGTACCTGGGGATTCTCAGTTTCCTCACATTTATATGCAACAGCGAATACAGTCATGTAGCAAAAGTGGGTACATCCAATTGAACCCTGGATGCAAACACTGTTTCCCTTTCTGAAACACAGAGAGGAGAAAACATTAAAGAAAAACTGGAATGCCTGACCCCTGCAGAGAGGGGATTGGGTGGCTTGTCTGGGTACATTTAACTTTTGTCGATCTGTTTCGTCAGACCTTTGTTTGTGATGAAATGTTTCTGTACTGATGTGAGTGGTCTCTGTTGGGCATGAGGGATCACTGAATGATTCTTTTACAATCAGCGCCAAGGTACACTGAAGCTGTTTTGGCAGCATGTCATGACCAGAAGCCCTAGTTTTTCCTCTAATTTAACCACTTGTCTGATGTTGATCGAGCTCACGTTTGGTGCTCTTTCAGTCAGTGTCCACTGAACTGCATAACGATGATATACCTGAACAACAGCAAAAAGAAATTATATTCAGCAGAACTTTTAATGATCATGTGATATTCGAACCAACGCTTTGCTGTGATTCTGGGTTGGATATTTATTTACATTGTTGTCTCCTGCCCGTGTGTGTGTGTGTTTGATGATGAGACAGGTGGACCAACCACTGGTTCAGCTTTCGGATAGATAGCCTCACATTATCTTTAATCACTCTTTGATATGATGCAGAATTTATGGTTGGATCGATTACTGCAGGCTGCCGAGTCCCTGAGGCAGTGAAGTAACTCCAACAGTCTCACCAACATGATTCACAGCTGGCATGAGCTTGTACTGCTGGAAAGCTGTCTGTGGTCTGCACCAAACGTGGTCTGCAACGAACATTCATGTTTGAATTTGATTTTCATTGCAGAAGACTGGTTCTTTTTCTTCTTTTAATAATTTGTAGATTGGTTTAAATTCCAGACTCACATGCATCAGTAAGCTTTTTTAGTTTCTGTAGACTTAGGAGAGCTCTTGGTTTGACAATATTAGTGTTATAAAAAAGAAAAAGAGAAAATACTAAACCAACTCTAAGTATCATTTCTTGGACTACTTTATTAGTAGGTAATGTTTCAGGTGGATCAAACCTGTCTTCAAATACAACAAGTTTATTCTAGGAGCATTTTGGCAGAGAATGATAGACCGATGCGCATCAACTCAAAGTTTTCATCGGGATCCCTGAAGACTTTGAGATGATACGCACTGCTCTATCTTTTCCTGAGGAATTGTTCCTAGAATAAACTTGATGCATTATTTTACAAAAAGACAGAGTGCCTCAGCAACCCTATTTTGTGGTATTGAGCTTGTTTATGCCCTACACTGAAGAACACCTTACAGATAAACCTTTATAGCTTTGCAGGGCCTGAATTCTGATGGCTCAGGTTCCTCAGATCCCTGGGGCAAGTACTGCACATCCACCCCTTCAGCCCAACCACTGGAACTACAGTTCCAAAAGAACACCCAAATGAAGCACTTCAAGCATCTGAAAGAAAGGCTCTCAACGACTGTCCTGTGTCATCACATAACTAGAACAGACTTTAATCATAAAAGTATTTCTGAAGACATGCTTGGCAGGGTACACCATGTAGATGTTGTTTGTGTGTAAAAGGTTTGTGCTAATTCTAAAGTACAGGTTGTGCTGTTAAAATGAATAGTTGATGGATCTGAAGGGGGATTTTAATTTTAACTAAGTTGCTGTGCACTGAGCATGCTGTTGGTTTTAGTTTGTTTCAGTAACACAGAAGCTGTGTTTCTGTCACACCTACGGCTTATCCTGCATAAGAATTTCAAATGAAAAGTTGTTGCCATCGCTAGCACGCCACTGTAATGAATCTGTCATCTCTCCATTTCTTGGCATCTGCACGCTGACATGCTCTTTTTTTTTTCCTCTCTTTTTTATAAATTTTTTTGCGGTACAATAATTAAGTGAAATAGTACAGATGATGCAAATATCGCTTACATAGTTCCAACAGTTATATCAAAAAGTCATGCTCATATTAGATGAGACCAATCAATGACAGCCTGAGACAATACATATAGACAGACAGCCATTCGCATTCGCACTGACACCTCAGGGCAATTTAGAGTCCAGTTAATCTAACTACAGTCTGCTGACTTCAGTTTGTTTGGGGGGAGAAGTAAAAGCTGTTGAGTGGTCTGCAATTTTTGAGCAGTGGATAAAATAATATTCATTTACATTTTATTGCACAAAAGGACTCAAACTCAGGATGGGGGCAAATGTCCACTACTGATAAAAACAACAATAACTCTCCCTACTCTGCAAAGACAGCATGCTAATGGTACAACCTTTTAAACGCAGATCCAGAGGGATTTAAAACCGAGGATGTGCAGCCTCCAGCAGCACAACCAAACACTCCATTTCTACCTGTAAGGATGAATATAATGTGAACAAACAGCAACAAACATCTCCTGAAAGAAGAGGTGAAGTAGACAAATTTTTGTGGCAAAAATGATAATACATATTAGATTCATGAACTCTAAAATTTTAAATGTGGAGCTGCTTGTTGTGATCTACTTTGATTGCAATGTTACTAGAACTTTTCATACTTTGCGTGATTGAAATGTAAAAATTGGGCATTCTTTTGATTTTTTGAAGATTTTTTAGGTAAGAGGTCATACTCTCATCTAATATATAGATGATTTTTGTAGATTTTTTCTAATAACTCTGCGATCCGTGGTTTTGTGTGGATGTCCATTTATAAAAATATGATTTTTTCTGTTGTTGTTAACATTTCATGATGGATAACTCTTGCTATATTTTTTATCCCATAATTATTTCCTATTATTTGCCATTGGGTTGTGTATGAGGGCAGCGAGACAGTGGTGAGGTGTGCAGTAGAAGCAACGAATGGGTTCCAGGTGGGGGTGGGATGACATCAGGGATCAACTCTGAGCCGCTTCTTGTTTGCAGTTGTAATGGACAAGTTGGCAGATGAGGCTAGGCAGGAGTCTCTGTGGACTTTGAAGTTTGTAGATGGCGTGATCTGTAGTGTGAATAGGGAGCAGGTGGAAGAGAGTCTGGAGAGGTGGAGGTATGCTCTGAAGAAAAGAGGAAAGAAAGTCAGTAAGTGAAGACAGAATATATGTGTGTGAATGAGAGAGCCGCAGGTCTAACAGTATAAACTACAAGGGGTAGATAATGAAGGCGGATAAGTTAAAACCCTGGGTCAATCATCCAAAGCAACAGACAGCACACAGGAGAGCTGAAGAAAAGAGTGCAGGCAGGGTGGAGAGGGGGGAGATGAGTGTCAGGGTTTATTTGTGACAGAAGGATAGCAGCAAGAGGGAAAGGAAAGGCTTATGAGATTGTAGCAAGACTTTCTATGATGCATGGTTTGGAGATGGTGGCAAGAAGAAAGGAGGCGGAGCTGAAGAAGTTAAGATTTTCATTGAGAGAGACCAGAAGGGACAGGAGATAAGTGCATCAGAGGGATAGCTTAGGCTGAGCAATTCGAAGACAAAGTTAGAGAGGCAAGGCTGAGATGATTGGGACGTGTGCAGAGGAGGGAGAGTGGACATATTAGAAAAAGGATGTTGAAGGTGGAGCTACCAGGCAGGAGGAAAAGAGGAAAACAACAGAGAAGATTGATGAATGTAGTGATGGAGAACATGCAGAGGGTTGGTGTTACAAAACAGGATGCTGGTGATGGGGTGAGATGGAGGCAGATGACGACCCCTGAAGAGAGCAGCCAAAAGAAGAAGAAGAAGAAGAAGAAGAAGAAGAAGTGGTCTTCATATATGTTGCAGTATTGGGATTTTTTGCACTGATGGGCATTTTTAGCTGCAATGCCCTTTAAACTCACCAGTGACTTCTAGTGTTTTGTTTATCCTCATGCTTTATAAAGTCCAGCTACCTTCTACATGTTTACTTTAGAACGCTGTTACTTTAAATCAAATGTTCATACCTGTTCCCACTTTTACTGTAAAATCGCCACAAAATATTTTAATTTAAGAGGGCTTTTGGGGCTCCAACTTTGATGTTCTAATAATGTGTGTTCCTCACAAGAGCAAACATATGTATCCTAAACATGTGCTAGACTGTAGCACACGATTTAACTTAAACTGACATTTATCTGATGATGTATGTCAGGCCATGTTGTGGAATAAAGTAATATTACGTGTAGTGTAAAAAACGACTTTGTACTCATAGACAATAAGCAATTATAATTAACTTATCTAGTACAAATAGATTCAAATTAAGCTTCAGTTAAATGCTGATGGTGTCCGAAATTAAAAAACCAGAGCTTTTAAATAGTAGTCCACGAATCAGCTGGTGACATCACAGTGGATACGTCCATCTTTTACTTCTAGTCTTTAGTGCCAAGCAGATAAAGTGGGATTTTAGTAGCTTTGTGTCTGAATACAATTGAGTGGTGTCACAGAAAAAAAAAATCCTACAAGACCACTGATCTCAAACAGTAATGTTTTGGGCTGAAGATATAATCCGCACAAAAAAGCTGCAGCTTTAAGTAAATTTTGTCATTATTTTAGCCACAAAGAAACCTGACCTGAATATCTCCATGATCTGCTAAACTTGTATAGACATCTAATTATTAAAACTCTGGCCCGGTCCATATTAGTAGTCAACATAATCCCATCAGCTTGAGACACATGAATACTTTAAAGGTATTTATAGTCACACTAAGCTCCGGAGGAAACAGAGAGATGTGAGGGGAGGAAAAAGGGCGCCTGGCAACTTGTTTTTATCACAGAACACTGTCTCTATAGCCACTGTCATTTCATTAACTCTCCACTGATAGCAGCACCTTCATTCTCTCCGCACAACACCTTATTTAACCCTGAGGGCCGCTCATCAGTCACAACACTACCTCAGTAATGATCCCCAATCACTGCAGAGTGGCTTCACAAAACTAGCATAATGCCAAGAAAAAGATTTTCATTGTCCGAGGCAGTAAATGACATTTGAAAAAAAAAGAAAAGGAAAAAAAGCTTTTAGACCTTTAAGTTAGGTGTGGGGGTAAAACGACATTACAAAGCTGCTGGAGTCTTAATTAGTTTTTAATTTGGTCAAGGTTATCAGACCAACAGATTTATATTATTGTCTGCTGCTAATTACATTTCATTCATTTTACTGTGCATCTGTACTGCCTCTGTGTCTGTTCGTGATGATTTTTTGGTGCAAGCGTTTGAAAACCTGATGGAATATGGAGGGTATTACATTTGCAGTGTGTGTCTGCGCGCGTGTGTGTGTGAGAGAGGAAGAGAGAGAGAGAGAGAGAGAAAGATGAGGTGAGTCAGTGTGAAAGCCTGTCTATAGAGGTGTCTTCAACTTGTTTGCCTCTGATGTAGATGAGTAGGTGTTACATTAAAGACATTCCCAGCTTCACTCACTCTGTCTGTGAGCTCCACTCAAATATGTCACAACATATTACATCTCTGCTTCTTCTTCTGTGTGTGCGTGTAGGTGTGTGTGTGTGTGTGTGTGTGTGTGTGTGTGTGTGTGTGTGTGTGTGTGTGTGTGTGTTAAAAACAGAACATGTGAAAGCATTTTTGCAGCTTGATCTTTAGAAGAAAAAAACAGGAAGACACACATGAACAAAGAGAAAAGCATTTTGACAGTTTTTTGCCTGATTATGAGCACATCAAGTGGCCACAGACGAAATGTGAAGATGCTTCTCAAAAAAGACACAGAACATAAAAATATGAAAAGAATTCAGACCAAAAGTGGAGAAAAAAAATGATGATCATGGGACTGAGCTGGGTCGTGTCCTTGGTTGGGTTACTACCTTGAGTAGTCTTCACTCTTAGTTCGGTTGATGCCGCTGTTTGAGCGTTAGGTAGTTAAGTTACCCTGCTCTCGTCTACTTGCATTGGTTCATCACATTCATACTGCTCACTGTTGTTCCCACTGTGCTGCTCCCTCTGGATCTCCAGCTTTGGTAGACATTTGCTTCTATTGCTGTTATAGCAATGAGCAGTGTGGATGGTGGTCTTCTGCTCATTTATAGTTCTGCATAAAACCTCTCTCATTGGATCGACTGACATAGTGGCATTTCATTGATGTTCTGTCCTTGTCCCTATAAGCCTGCTTGTCATCAGTATCCAACCAGTCTGACGTCATTAGCCGTTTTTGGGTCTAAACTCTGCTTCAGGTCCCAAAGTCAAACGAACACTGCGGCATCACTGAGAGCTACAAACTGTCTACACTGCAAAAACTCAAAATTTTACAGAGTATATTTGTTTTATTTTAAGTCAAAATATCTCATTACACTTAAAATAAGACACATTAAACTAGTGAAAAGTGAAAACTCTCCAGTGTAAATTCTTTCATCTTTAATAAAATGATCAGTGTGGCTGCTCTACCGTGTGTATTAATTAAGTTTAACATGTAGACATCAATCAGAAACAGAATTCATGAGATTTAATAGAGCTCAAAGTTAGCAGGGAGTTAGCTTGTTAGTTTCCAAGCAGGGTTCACACGTCATCACTTACCAGATATCCTTGTTCCCCATCAGCTGATATCTACCTTATTAACCCTTGTGATGTCCAAGCTGGCGTGGTTTTGGTTGTGTGTCTCTCACTCATATTCACGGGGGTCTATCCGGTCAAAGGTTCATCAGATACATCTCTAGCAGAATTTGTTATTCAGTGGTTGCAAACAGCATCACAAAAACATCCATCTTTTAAAATTGTAATTGGCTGTTGAAAGGCTCATACATTCCTACAGCTGATTATTGTGGGTGACGGGGAAAGGCACGCAGATTGCTTTCAGATTACAGTTGTTAAAACACACCAAACTGCAGAATTGCATTCAAATGTGCACCGCTTTCACCAGAATGAGATATGTCTGAAATCATCCAGACTACATGGGAAGCTTGCCTAAAGCTCGATCAGGAGGCAGAATATTTGATTCCTAAAGCCCCAAACACTGTTAAGATAATGTGTAGTGACTGCTCAAGGTGGTCTGCCTCATTTCTGCAGACCAGTGCAAATGTGCACAGCTGAAAAGCCATCATCATCGTCATGGCCAAAACGGGCTCTAAATCATGTGACGTGCTCCGAGCTTCAAACAGAACATGTGTACTTGAACAAATTTAAGTGACACGTTCTCCCTTCTCATGTGGTCCTCGCAGAGCACAGCTAAGTAGGAGTGACAGATAAAAAAAAAAAAAGGTACCACCGTGGCAGGAATAAGCACAAATGCTAAATATATAGGAGCTTATATTTGGGTTGCCATGTGAGGGCAATGTTGCTTTTTTCTTTTTCTTTTTTTCTTAAGAACTCAAGAATTTCTGACTGAAGGTTAGATTTTTTTTTAAATGCCAACAAACTTCAGTGACATTTTCTTGAATGTCGGGATAATGAACAATATGTTTTTGGTGCAAGTTCACATCCAGTAGAGCCAAAATGGTGTCTGACTACAAAGCACCTTCAGTTTTGACACGCAACAGCTGAACTGACAGGTATCGTAAGACATATTTACCAAAATGGAGCACAGCTACACAGAGTTTTATCCATTTTAATGTTTTGGAAAGCTTTTTTTCCCAAAACCTCATAACTAACATTTTGGTGGAGTGCATCATACATTGAAATGAGGTTTCGCTTTAGCAGAACAAACATGAATCCCTTTTTAAAAATTCATTTGATGCCAGATCAACAGTTTTAATGAATGTTTGTATCATAATGAACATGAATGAAGTCTTGAGCTTGCATCAGTTTTTATTTCTTTATTAAAAGAAGCTATTGAACCAAGAAAATTACATCATTAACAGGTTAGTCATGTTAGAACATGTCAGCGAGTTCTGGTGAAAAGAAGAGTTAGGGTTAGTTTGAGTTCAGGTGTATATTGTATTGTATAATGGATTTGACTTCTTACTTCTTATTTTTCGTGCAGCTGGCAGAGGGAGGATTAGTGTACAGGCGGCCAGAGGAATCCAACGAGTGATGGAGCGGTGGAGAGTGGGCAAGAGAGTGAGTCTTGTTAAGGAGTAGTTAGTTTGTCTTTTTTGCAGATATGAACTGCAACAAATCCAACAGCTTCTTTAGGTGAAATCAGTGAAAACTTTGTATCTATGAGATACAACTTTCAGCTACAAGCCTACAGGAGATAACAACTGGAGACGTAATTAATTACTTTACACTCTTTTTAAAAATGCCATAGTGTATCACACATCAAACATTGGTCTAAAGCCTGGGATACTCGAAGCAGTAATTGTCTGTGTTACAGGCAGAGATTTTCCTGTAAAGGACACACAGGTCCAGTGTTGTGGAGAAGAGGGGAACTCCCCCCCCCCACTCTGTGTGTGCACGAGTGACTGGGAGTAAAACAGTTTCTCTCGGTTATAGTTCATAGTTTGTGGGGGAATAAAACAGTTTCAGATGTTGTTTGCGATGCTATAGCTGCTATGATGTCTACTAACTAACCACTAGAAATACAGCATGGAATGGCGCTGTGATTGACTAGACACTGGGAGTTGAGAAATGTGAGAAAAAATAATACAAATTAAAAGATAAAAGTTTTTTCAGCCAAAAACCCGTCTGATTAAAAAACTCTAAAAGAAATGATGATATTACATTACATGTAAATGTCCAGTTTATAGACTTGGACTTGCTGAGCAGCTCTCACCTTTGAAAAGAACCATCTTCCTCCTCCGCCATCATCTTTTTATTTTTCAGTCCTTGGGAAATAGAGCAGCTGTACTTTTAGCTCACAGATACAATTTGTGAAAAACTGCAGAGGAACTGTTTGTGTTGAGCTGTTTGAAAAATTTGTCCATTCATCCATTCCCCTCTGCTTATCAGGGTCGCAGGATGGGGAGGGGGCTGGAGCCTATCCCAACTATCATAGGCAGAGATTAAAAAAAATGTCACTCTTCTGTGGCTAGCTAGATGCTCGTGTACCACGACTGCAATTTTACATTTGAAGCAGTAACGCATCACAGGGATGGGAAGAAAAAGGGAGTTGCTGAGGGTGTGAGAGGGGCACGGTAGATGATAATTGTCTTTCTGAAGTATCTTTGTGTTCTCAGTGCCAGGCAATAGGATGTGAATAAAGCAAATAAGTAATAAGTAATTCAGTAATAAAATGCATTAACCTACCTATTAGATGTAAATGCTCATTAACCACGTTTAAGGTTGCTGATACTGATGTGTGGAGTCCTGTCTTAAAATAAGCAGTCCGTTGCTGCTCTCCAACTTTGAAGTGTTTCTGTTCCTCTTAGTAGTGCAGCGCAGGCTCCTTGTGAATGGTTTTAAATCTTAAGTTTGTGTAAGTGTGCATGTTAAAGTCAGCTAGGCTTATAATAGCCGAGCTGAAGTTTTTGTGTCTCTATTTCATAGTTTGAAGAAGCTCATTCAGCTCAGCGCAAAGTGGTTAAATTTACGAGCTTGGCCATGGTCATGTGACCAAAGTAATGGTAGTATCATCAGCTAATTAACCAGGCACATCAGTTAATTATACAGGAACAGTCAACACAGCCAGAAGTAAATGTACAGTAGGCCACACACCCTCAGGAAAATACAACCACCACGCAGGCATCAAATGCAAAGACGCATTTCTTTTCTGTAAAGCAAAAGTGCTGTAACAAGTTCGCCTTACATCGCAGATGCAGACTCAGCTGGTCAACCCTCAAGCACTAAGCTGTTCCTGCATTTCAAGTTATTAACCCGCCTTGTGAGTGTTCTTAATTGAACCGTGCTTGCTATCATTCATCCAGTCATCTTTTCTGTCTTCCAGGTTGACACAGCAGACACGACCTGAGTTGCTGATGATGTTCATCCTAACAGCAGTGTGCAGGCGTGTAAACTACTGTTAGCCAGTGTAGCAGAACGCTGTTAGACCAGCATGTGCAAGTCGGAGGACAGTGCAAATCTTCAGTGATGGATGGCAGCTGTAAATCTGGCAGTGGAAACATTTACATGCAAATAATAGCATCTGTCTGCAGGCTACTCACGCATGAGATGCATAAGCACGCAAATCATTATAAAGTATGCAAACACAAGACAACACACAAACAAAGGAGGAAAACCACGGGGAGAGATGTGAAACTACACACACATGCACACAGCAGAGGTAATGAGATGATGTATGAGAGCTTTTAAGCCCCTGTCCAGAGCCTCCTTTACTTCACTCTTCACTGGTCTTTCTTTCCAGCTCTGCGTGTTCGTCTCTCTCCCCTTTTTTTGTCTCTCTATGATTCTTCTGCCCCTCTCTCTCTCTCTCAGTGTTGCTCAAACATGATGTATTTGCTTATACTGTGTTAATGCAAAAAAGATGGACTGAAACTGCTTTTGATCAGTTTAGAATAATAAGGCTGAAAAAGAAAGAAAGCACCCTTTGTCTGTAGTTTTCACATTGCTTTTTTTTTCCTGCTATGATGTTGAATCCGGGAAGAAACTGTTTCCAGGATTACAGCTGTAAACTCATTTTATACGGTTTCAGTTCAGTCACGATAAGTGAAAACATGTGATGAGGAGAGGTGAAGTTTACCTTTGCTGTTCTAGCGTTCACCCACAACTACAGACTGTATAAAAAAGGAAAGTACAATGTACAAATCAAGGCTTGAAACAAACACCAAGGTGTGGAACTTGGTGTTTGTTTCAAGCCTTGATTTCAGCATTATATCCATTGCTCTCAATTTTTTTTCTTTTGGAAGCAGAAGTAACAAAGACGTCTTCGATGGTCTTTTGGTACAGGTAGCATGTCATATTATTCAAACGCTAGCCAAGGCATATCTATAAAATCATAGTTAGGACAAGACTGGTGGACTTGGAAATGGAGACAATTTTGAGAGGTTTATTTACCAAAGGTGAGGAGAATCTGAGCCAAGTGAGTGCTTAAGGTAACTTCAACACAGTAATGATTGAAACTGCATAGACCAGATGAGATGCACTGGTGGGTGATGAGCTGATGGAGTGCAATGATCCAGTGGAACTGGCAGGAGGACACACCGGGAGGACTTCACAGGGTTTGTAGGACCTGATCAGTCACTCACGCACTCACACTCACACCAGAGAAACATGGCAGCAGGCATGAGAGATGGTGAGAAAAGCGAGAAAAGAAATACACTGGGGGCAACTGGCAACCATGTCATATAACAATGATTAACTTTAAGCCCTGGTACAGTTTAAATGGATGAGTTATAAAATGACACCACCTGTACCGTTTTATTATGAAATGAGCCCTTGAATCCAAATTTGCTTTTGCACTGCACACTATACATGTTTATTCTGACTGCCTCAAGTCATCTGAGGAAAGCAGTTCTTGAAACATGGCTTCCTCTATTCCCCACTGCTTGTTCCCAACCTTCGGTAACACGTGCTTTAATAAGTTATGTTGTGAGCTTATGTGAACAAAATAACTAAAATATCAGATCCTTCAGAATTATCAGTAAAAAAAAATAATTCTTGTACAAAAGAGACGTGACTTATTCATGCATCGAAGAAAAGCATTCTTCGGTTGAAAGGAAATGTTCAAATATAAGCTCATATTCAGGTTTAGGGTGAATTTGAGAGGTCACAAGCCAAAAAGCGAGCCGTGAACCGTGTGTTAGACCACCAGCTTAAGCAATTAAATCCTTTTGATGCATGAAGACATTGTACCTCTCTGCCTTTGGACTGGAAAAAATCCCATATATTTCATGTCTTTTGTAATCAATGCTGCTTAGAAGGCATGTCTTGAATGGTTACCTTGGTAATTGCAGTGAATTACCATTTCCTATTCATTTACTTATTCAGCCTGACATTGTGTTCTTTTTAGCTGAGGCGCTGACGTAGCCGCTCAGTAAGCTTTGTTTTCATTCTGCACAGCCACTGCAGTTATTAACATCTCAATCAAACGATGAACTTGGAAGGTTTCTTCTTGTTACATTTATCATAGAAGTCAATAGACGCTTTCTCATCTGTATGGTCTGGCACACAGCCACCCGGTGTCAACCCTGTGTCAGTTTTATTCACACTGGTATGCTCTTTTATTTACGACAGATCGCACAAATTGTTGATACCTCTTCTTCTCAGACTGTTTTTTGTTTTTTTAAATTGGGAAAAAATAAATCAATAGCTTGACAAAAAAAAAAAAACTATACGGGACTCGCTAAAAAAGTTATGGGCAGCCACGCAGTGGTAAGGCAAAAGTGTGACAGTTAAGAGAGTGTGAAGGGAAAAGGCGATGAGTGTGAGACGTCTACACCTTAACTCATTGGTCAATGCGATATCGGAGGAGTGTTTTAAAAGAGCAACAAAGTCATCGGGAGGAGTGGCTGAGGCTCAGGCTCGATTTAGACTTCTGTGGGAAATCTGTGTCCTAACTTGCGATGTAACCAGGAACCCCTCTTTACCCTGCACCACATCAGGCCCACATCATTCAGGTCGTTTCGGGCTATGTGGACCTGATGTGTAGTTACATTTCTTGAGAGCTGCACATCAGATTAGGTGGAACGTTACAGCATAGGGTTACAGTATAAGGTAGGATGCAGATTTCCAGCTGAAGGATAATTTATGCATTAGTCTTAAAAAACTGTATCATTTAAGAGCAAGTTAAAACTGTTTCCTGTATTCATAGCTCATATTTGACTTTTGCTTTCATTGCATGTCTTTGCTGTGGCACCAAAAGCTTCTTTAAGTTTAGAAGATGATCTTCCACATTACAGCATTATAGTAGGTAAACACTGCAACTTACCCAGGTGCTTAAACTAACAACAAGCCATCCTTAGCAAGCGCTTATACTTTCACCTAACCTAGCACCAGGTTGGACTCATTTTGCTTCCCAACCTGCCTTAATTCTTCATTCAACAAAGTCTTCTGAGAGTTTGGTCAATACTGACGTGATAGAATCATCAAGTTACTGCAGATATTTCAGCTGTGAATCTTCCGCTTCACCACATCCCAATGGTGCTATAAGAGAAATCTGGTAACTGTGAAGAGCAGTTCATTCATTGTTAGGTTCAAGAAGCCAGTTTGATAAGATTTGAGCTTGCAGTGGTCCTGCATTCAACAGGACAACTGCAGCCATTGGGAAAATGTTTTGTTTTTTTTATTGTAAGGACAGATAATATAAACCTGCACGCACAAATGATCTCATTGGCTTAAGTGCATTTCTATGAAAGTGTGTTTTTACCTGAATAAGATAACCACTGCTATTAAGCAACATCCTACTTTGCAACAATTTATTCATTTGTACAAACCTGTCTTCCCCCCCTCATGCACACACATGCATTTTTTGCTGTTTGCAAAGCAATCTTGCACATCTAAAACCAGCAACCTTCTGTCCAATTAGATCTCTCCCTGTCTTACTGTGCATAATTCCAATTGATGGTGTCTCTTTCTTTCTGTTTTGCATATAAATTGCTAAACATGGTTTCATGATGTCTGTCTAACCGCACTACTCGAATGCTGCAAACAGTCACAGACGATGGAGCAACAGAGCATAAAAAGAATACAAGACGTAGAATAAACACACACCACTGTATGTGTGTGTGTGTGCGTGTCTGATTCTGCAGCAGAGATTGTGCGATTCCTAACGAAGGATTTGCCGAACAAATCTCTCAATTTTTTCAGTCTACCACATGCGCTTCAATATAACAATCAATGCCGCTAATTCACCTTTTTGCTGATGAGATGGGGACGGTAAAGGTCTTCTTTGCAGAAAGGTAACAATTCTTTCAACAAGGGGCACAACAATAGAAACCTAATCATGTTTTTGAAGGTGATATTTACTGTGATTACAAGCGAGGGTGACATGACCGGGGTTTTTTTCATCAGTGAAAAAACCTCTTGTTGTAGAAAAGGTCACCGTTTGTGTCTTTTGTACTGTGCCTGTGTTTCAGTGGAGACTAAGCAAAGTGTAAAGTTTATGGTTTGTTTGTTTTATCTAGAAGAGACCTAAGAGATGATAACAGATTTCTTTTTCCAGTTTGGTGTTTTTAGAAGTTTCTTTTCTAGAGTTTTGTGGAGGTTTAGTTCAAATTTGTAGCTTACATTTGCAAACTTTCCTCATAATGATTCTAGCAGTTCTGCCAGCATTAAAATGTTGTTAGTTGATCTTCGAACTCACAAGCAGATGTTGTGACGCAGAGCAGGAAAGGTTAAAGGAGGTTGACTGAGTCTGACTTCAAGGTCAGCAAAGGGCGCTCAATCGGTGAAGCTAAACACATTCGAGAGCGAGAGCAGAGCAAAAACAACCAGAGCAGGCAAAAAAATCTGGAGAAAGCAGGCAGCCTAACAAAAGCACAGAGTCTGACACAACGGCTCCAGTGACAGGATTTGCAGTGAAATTACAGTGAGGGAGAAGCAGCTACGACTCAGCAGTCATGTAGTACACCAACTACAGGGCCTGTGAAAAATCTTTTTTCACGGGTACAGGAGGTCTTCCTGTTCTTGCTGCAGGAAGATGTGACAGCAGAATGGAAACAAACTGAGGCTGCCATGAAGATGCTGAAACAGGTGAAAGTTAGAGTCGTCTTAAAAGTTAACTGCATCGCACTTAAGGCAGAAACACACGAGCGGCACCGTAATGCTTATTTAACTATTCGCCAGAAAGTAAATAATGAATGAGAATATAAATGGAACTGCCCGAATCAGCTATAAAAATATAAAGAAAAAAATGACTCAATAAATAATTCAAACGTCAATATATTCACCAACAGTTTTAAAATTATATGTGGGCATGAATTAATTTTTTAAATAAATAAAATATAGCATTAACTGAAATTTCAGTTTATTAACGAATTTCCAAGTATTATATTCGCTACTATTTAATTATTAGCACCATTTAATAATGTAAATATGGTTATATTTATATTTATAACTTATAATTGCATTTTCCACAAGTATTTGGTATTCTGATATTTACAGAAATATCTATTTCTGGATTTTCTACCTACATTTCTTTTATTATGCTGCTTTATGAAAATGAAGGAGCTGCCTTTCAAAGTGTGTCCTTGTGCCTTTTAGTGATCGATGCCAGGCTCACATCAGGAAAAAACTGCACCCAGGCTTGAGATCACTAAAGAACTGAGACAATAATGCATAATTTATACTTCTTCAAATCTACATCATGACTTACAATGTAATTGGAAACTACTTTTAACCCTACTCTGTAACCTGAGAAATGCAACTACATGCATCCTGCAGGTGTGAAAGGTGGTGATATAGGGTCGAGTTAGGATGTAGATTTCCCCACAGACGTCTAAATCAAACTTAAGGACTGTGTTTCCTTCAGTGGTTGGTGAGTAGTTTCTGGAGGGTGCTACACCAGAAACTGCCTTGTGCTACCTTTGACCACCAGCTGGTTGGCCCTGAAACCAGACTTTTAAAAAGGCACAATATTTACATTGAAGGTAAATCGTCTCCTTTTCCGGTTAGCGAGGAGTTGGCAGATAAGATAAGATAAGATAAGATAACCTTTATTAGTCCCACACGTGGGAAATTTGTTTTGTCACAGCAGGAAGTGGACAGTACAGAGGTTATGAAGCAAAATTAGAATAAAATAAAGTAAGAATAAATACAGTACACCACTGTACAAATATAATAAAATAAAATACTATATACAGTAGAATAAAATAGAATACAAATATACAATAAGATAAAAATAGAATAAGATAAAAATAGAATACAAGTGCTATATACAACTCAAGATTATTGCACAAAATTTAGTGTTATTGCACATTTGTGGATGATCAGTTAGAGTCTTGTTGTGTAGTCTGACAGCAGTGGGGAGGAAAGACCTGCGCAATCTCTCCGTCCCACACCGTGGGTGCCGCAGCCTCCCACTGAATGAGCTGCTCAGTGCAGTCACAGTCTCATGCATG